>CAHIKZ030005632.1:110000-187500 GCA_903632075.3 Acanthosepion pharaonis | reverse complement strand
CCACTGACCTCTCTCTCTCTCTCTCTCTATATATATATATATATATATATATATATATATATATATATAGAGAGAGAGAGAGATACCTGACGAGCTACTTTTCCCTTGTTCCCAGACTGCATGGATTTAAGCGAGCTACTAGGCTGACATCTCAGTCCCACTGTCAAAACGGTTAAATGTAACCGTTCCTTTTTCTTAAACAGCTTCTTCTCGCGCGCTTCCCGTCTGTGGAACTCCCTTCCCCTTGCTCGCTTTCCTGATAACTATTATCCTCAAATATTCAAATGTAATGTCAATGGACATCTGATACCTTGATCTTGTTCCCCGTACTTCTCTGTAACCTTTTCTCAAACATGCCTCTTGTTCTCAATCCTCTGTAACACCTCGCGTGCTAGTGGCACACCCACCTTCCTTGGGGTGAATTGCTCTAGTATATATAAAAATATATATGAGTTAAACGTATATCAGTTTAACATGTTTTATTAAAACTTCGTCAGAGATTGTGAGATATTTTGTCTGTTTTTTCTCAATATCTGACGAACCTTTAATAAACATGGACGATGTTAACTTGATATTCGTTTCCTATTTGTTCTTCATTTTATCATATTTATATATGTACGTGTGTTTGTGTCTGCGTCTGCGCTGCCTATGCTGTTTGTAAAACCTAATCAAAGATGGCGGTTCTGTATAATCGACATACCCAACCATACTAGAGAAATGCATAGTAATCTTTAAATCATTATTGCTCCTTACCACCAATAGCTAAAACGAAAATAAAGCTGAATGAACAGCAACAACAACAAAAAAAAAAGACTTCATTTTTCACTCCATAAAATGTGCTTTTTTTTGTTGTCATTTTTTGTTTAAATTCCGATGTCTTTTGTATATTTTTTAAAGCCATTGCCGTAAATCAAAAATAGAAAGCACCTGTATCGTGTGTTCACCGAGAAATGGCGATACGGCCAAATTGTTTTAACCCACAAAACGTAAACACACATGTTACAAGATATAACTAACACATGAACACAGATAAATTTACATATATACTGATAATAGACATATATATGAATATAAACTTATTTGTAAGTATATGTTTGTGTATGTGTGAACGTGCTTGAGTGTATATAATCATAATTTTTGTATACGTTTGTCAAATAAATTAACATTATCTGAATGTATGCACATATAAACACACACAAATACACACACACACACACACACACATATATATATATATATATATTTATGTATGTACAAACATACACAAAACAAAAGACAGCAGCCCTTCTACAGAACGCATAACCCCATTAGACATCCCCGACCACCTGATTATCCCCTAGTAGACAATCAACAGCAAACACACTCAACCTTCAAAAAACAAAAAAAAAAAACCCCCAAAAAAAACGGGATAATCCCCCAATCAGGACACTTGCATGGTGTTATAGCATCCCTCATAGGAGACATGATTCAGGCTTTCGAGCTTTTACGCAGAAACTTCGCCATGCTTGCATATACAAACATGACCTATACGGACGAGTTATAAATTTAATTAACAATAAACTTTCACTCAATACATTCAGGTTATTAAATAAAGGACTAAGCTTTTACTCTAGTCTCCCAAGGTTTGATAAAGACACCTTGGCAAGGACCTGAAATCCTTCCTCAGAAGAATACGGCTAAAATCCCACTACGGTGACAATGATCACACACTTTCCATACTTGATACATTAAAAGAGAAGGACACTACATTCACCCACGAAACACAGATATTACTATACAGACATTTGAAATGGCAGTAGCAAATGACACAAAGAAAACAATTGCACGTAAGCTGCCACATAACAATATTACTGAAGGGGAAAGTAAAGCTCTTAACACGTTGATACATAGAGATGACCTAATCATAACACAGGCTGACAAAAGGGACGCCACAGTGATCTGGAGAATCAAAGAATACATTAAAGAGGCCAACAATCAGCTAGCCGACAAAAACAACCCACAAAAGCTTACCCACAGACCCTCTTCCCGAATACCAACAAGAATTAACAAGCTCAACTAAACATTATGCTTCGCAACAAACTAATCGACAAGGAAACATGCACAACACTTACACCCACAAACATCACACCTGCTCACTTCTATCTCCTTCCTAAAATACGCAAATCAACAACCCAGAAAGGACGGTCATTTCATCATTCAACTGCCACACGACCAAAATTTCCAAATACGTAAACCATTACATACAACCCCTAGCTAAGGAAGTAAAATCCTACATTAGAGACACAACAGATCTACTAAACAAAATTAACCACATGCAAACAGTTCCAGAGTATGCTATTCTAGTGACGATGTACGTAAGATCACTTTATTCAAACATTAAACACATTGAAGAGCTAACCGCCCTTCAGGAAGCACTTACTAAAAGAAGAAAACAAGCCCCCCCCAGAAGTTATCATAAAGCTCATGGAGTATATTCTTACATTGAATACTTTCAACTTCAATGGGGCACACTACCTGCAAGTAAGAGGCTGTGTCATGGGCACCATTGCAGCCCCATCATATGCTACAATCTTCATGAGAAGATTTGAGGAGACCCATATCTATCTCCTCATCGGTAGCGACAGCGTATTCTATGCAAGATATATCGATGATATGTTCTCTTTATACACGGGCAGTGACGACAAACTTATCCAATTCCTCATGACCCTAAACACAGTACACGACTCAATTAAGTTTGACTACAAAAATCCCACAAGATCGTAAACATTTTTAGTCACCTGCATTTACATAGATAAAAACAGGAAACTACAAACGACACTACACACTAAAATCACCGACACCCACAACTATCTACACTAAGTTTTCCCACCCTAAACACCTCAAAGAGGACCTTCCCTATTCATAAGCACTTAGACTCAGAAGGATATGTTCCAGCAATGAAGAATTAAATAAACACATTGCAAATCTGGAGCATCAATTCACAACACGTGGCTATAAACAACACCTAATCAGGGAACAAATAAAGCAATTTCCACACCGAGAGAAGACACTCTAATGTACAAGATTAAAAATAAATGCAGCCGCATCCCTCTAGTAATCACTTTCAATTGCACTCTGTCTCCACTATCCCAAATAATCAAAAGTCGCTGGGAAATACTACATCTCAAATCAGACCTAAAAAAATTGTTTAAGGAACCCGGCCTTCTAGCATATCGTAGACCTAAGAACCTAAAAGAAATCATAGGTAGTAACCACATTTCAGGGGACAAGGTAATCCGTAATAAACCAAAAACACAAACAACAGGATTTTCCCAACCATGTGACAACAGAAGGAGCTTATGCTGCAACCACATTAGACACATAAATTCATTCACTAGCCCAGTCACTAAATCTACTTTCAAAATCTACCACGACTCTAACTGTAGAAGTCATAACATAATTTACCTCCTAGAATGCACACTGTGACAGAAACAATATGTAAGAAAATCTGATTTGCCTTTCACTACAGAATTGGTAATTATCGCAATCGAATTAAGTCGACTCCCCATGAAAGATTATTACCTGTAGAACAATATTTCCGCCTAGAAAAAGACGATTATAAAACCCATGCCAAATTCTCTATAATTGAGAGAATAGCAAAGTTCAGAGCATATAACATTAGAAAGATTTTAGAGTGCCATGAAAATAAGTAGATTCGACGTTTAAAACGCACTATCCAGACGGGCTTAATGACAAATTTAACAACATAGATAGTATTAATATATAACCCCACAAATCAAGACCTACCCACATTTCTCACCCACACAAGAGAGAAATGCTTGCGGAGGTGTTGAGGTCTCACACTTATACACACACCCACTCGAATATACACACTTACACACATTATACTCACTCACTCCCTAATGAGCGAAATGAAAACACACACCCATAGTAATATACACACTTACACACACCATACTCACTCCCTAAGAATCAAATAACACACACACTTAACAGAGACACATCCCCTTTCCAGGAACCAATAAAACTCAAAATGACCAAGGGAATTCAGAGCAGCATGAATCAATTCAGCCCTTATCTTAAATAATAACTTAAATAGACTGTTTGACCAACAAAGGGCTGACCAAAATGCATGCTAAAAAAATAAAAAAAAAACAAGTTCATTTTCTCCATCAAGTCATTCATTTCTGTAGTTCTTTGCTACTAACAAGCAGAATTTATTTTTCTCCTGCTGATGGCCATGTTGGCCAAAACTAGTCGAGGAATCTAACTGAAATAATAATAAAAACGAAAGAATATTAATATACAACCCATTGTGTCTGAAGATTTTAATTTTTAAATATGTTTTATTATTTCATATATATATATATATATATATATATATATATATATATATATATATATATATAACATAAAATATAGTTTTAAGGTATGTTATATTATGGGTTAAAGTGCTCAATATCAGGGATAGAGCGCGTGTGTGTGTGTGTATATATATATATATATATATATATATATATATATATATATCCCGACTAAAAAAAAATTACATGAGAGATCGGAAATTGTATATAGTAAAACATTTCTTTTGAATTCATATGAAGTGGGATGAAAAGAAAGTATGTATATTCCATTTAATCCCCCACCATTACATTTACAAAACACTTAGTTTTAAACTGCTCCTCCTCCTCCTCACCTTCCACCTCACGTCGGGCGCTTATCCATTGATTTATTTAGATTTCTTTATTATCTTCATGTCTTCATGGGAAAACAGTGTTTTTCTGTTGACTTCTCCACGGCTTGGTCTTCAGAGTTTTTAATCTCCGGCACTAGATGTAACTCCAGGCTAAAGAACCAACTCTATCCTACTATTTAACCCATAGTTTTGGGTGGGAGTAAAAGATTGATTTATGCCTTTCCCAAGCGTATTTTTGCAAAATTCAACGCAGCAGTCTCAGCGGGAATTTGAACCCGGCTCACCAATTCTACTGTCTACATCGATGGCTGATGCACGTCCCGTACAGCCATTAACTTCACTATTACTGAAGAAAATACGAAAGATGTTCCGACAAAGCCTTCATCAGATGTTAACCCGGCATAAAGCATGGTTATAATCCGACACACACACACACACACACACACACACACACACACACACACACACACACACAAGTTTGTGTAGAATGGATATTCTGTTCAGTATGATGGTATTTTTTGAAGGTATTCGCTTTTATTTTAAATAAACTTGAAACAAAGTTTAAACATACTTTAGACAACGCCCATTACTTAAACTAAACAAATAAAATAACCAACCAATGTGATGTTAACGAACACTCATTGTGATACAAACACTTTTGTGATGCCAACGAATATACGTTGTCATTTTCGTAATGATGGTTGTAGTAGAGACTTTGTAATCGCAGATACAACTATAGTAACACCGTTGAACAATACTGGTGTCAGAGGCCTTCGAACAACACTTGCACTAATAGTACTTGGTCGATAATACTCGCTCGACAAGTAACCCGTATAGTGATCTAAATAGAAAATACTATAGTGAATAGTATAAAGAAAATCGACCCGTAGAGCAATAGAGGATAGAATAAAAATAGCGATTGTTAGTTGTCAAGCTAATTCCTAATTATGCATTTCCTCTATGGTCACGTGGTCTACTTAATTCAATAATGGGATCTCTTGTGTTTGCTCACTGGCGATCTATGTTCAAATTCAAGTGTCGGCAGCGACACTTTATTCCTATACAACACCAACAACGAAGAAAAAATAAAACAAGCAACAAAATCTACATAAATAAATAAACAAATGACGAATGCACACACATAAATACAAATAAATGTAATTATAATAATTGACATCAAATAATTAAGTAATCGATAACAAATAACCAGTAAAAAATTAAGAACACAATAAAATGGCTACAAACAACCGCATTCGAATTCACAATTATTTCTACTCAATAGCCTCTAGAATAATTTGAAATATAACCGTTACCACCTACGCTTAACCGCCAGGATAATGCATTATTACCCATAATGCACCGCCAGGATAATGCATTATTACCCATAATGCACCGCAAACCAGCTTATATAAATAGTCGAACCAAAGCGCAACACAAATAGTTGGAAGATTGCGTTCAAGCAAGAAACAGACAGTTGCCGCTTGGTATAGACCTGAGTATCAGTTTTCATATTTACATACATTCTATCTCTGATATTGAGCACTCACTTTTACCCATAAATATAGCATACCATAAAACTATATTTTTATCACACACACACACACACACACATACACACACATATATATATATATATATATATATAGCGTGTGAATATTACTGTTCTGGATTTTATTTTAAAACAAATTTACCAAGCTTGGCTTGCACGTTACTAAAAGTTTTACGGTAATTAACCGATAGTCAGATTCCAGAATAGGTCAGTTCATGTTATATTTTTTTTATACATCCGCGGGTGGCGTCACTACCCTCTGAATGAGGGGTGGACTGAGGCAGTCGCCAAACATGCGCATACACACCCACAAACACAATTATTCATTGAAAACGAAATGAAATGAAATAAAATACCAAACACACACACACACACACACACACACACACACACACATATATATATATATATATATATATATATATGGCACGTTCAGCGGAGGAGGGGCGTATTAAATAAAATATCGAAAATTGCTTTTTTCTCTGCACGTTATTCATTATATAATAGCCAAGTATTTTACAAAAAATGAGAGCCCATTACACTAAATTTCAAGCTCAATTTACGTTTAGAGGTCGTAACCATGCAATGAGATGAGGTAACATAAGCCGTAGAATTGTCTGGGAATATCGTTACATTATTGTTAACATAATTATAGTGAAATCATTAAGGTATTTTGTCAAAAGCATTTTATTTTTGGCCGTACATAAATTTAAAATATTCCTTTTTTACGGGCTTTATTCTTTAAATGGAATAAGATCATTCTAAATTTCAGAATTTCGCTATTACCCATCAAAATGACTGGAAGAAAGCGATCTAAAAACAACAATGGAAAAGAGAGGTAACAAAGTGTCAATGAAATAGCTTCAGTTTGTTCAACGTAGAAAACTTTGCAGCCAAAGTATTCTAAATTGCTGTCAATAACAAAGACGAAAACAAAAAATACTTAACAATTATGAGCATATGATCGCGAAATGCGTGGAAGGACAATAGCAATTTTAATCCAATTTTCGCAAGAATATTATATTTCTCAACTAAAGGGGTTAATAAAATAGTTGTGGGCTTTGAAATTTGTTATTAAGATCACGCGTGCTATCTTAAAGCTAGACTGTTTGGTGTTATGACTCCTGGTGATAAAGGGTTAACACTTTGGTTAGGTCATCCATAATACCTCAGCCCATCAAGTGCCAAGTGGAAACAGCTGAAGTTAAGACAGAAGGGGACAGTTTTTTTCCCTCAACAAATACCATTTCTTTCCATTTTTTTCTTTGTTTTCTTTTTAGTTTCATTTTGGTTTAAGTTCTCCTTAAAATGCTGTCAAGGAACTGGAGGAATCTTTTCTTTTATCCTGTCACAACAAAATATCTAATTGACTGTCGGGGAAAATAAAAACATTATCGCAAACACGAACCATACAGTTTTATCTTTTTTCTTTCTCTTCCCACGCAGATGTACTTGTCGTTGTCGCGGACATAAGAACCGGACACGTTTTAGTGACATGCGCAAAACATGACGTACAGAGAAAAGATTGATTTTTCATGAACGCAAAAGTAGTTTGAGGTTATTTTATTGGTGCAATTTGCGGTTTAACCTTTAGCAAATATTAATTTTATTTTTTTAAGTTAACGACAATAACAAATTCAAAAAAGGGATTTATAAATTAATTATTTAATATGTGAATAATGTATTTTTCATCATACCCTTCATCATCATCATCATCATCTTCAATCCTTTACCGCGTGTGGCCGTAGGGTTGTTGATCTTCCATTCCCTTAATGACCGTTTGTATATTCATTTTTCTCTTAAGATGGTGCCTGGTAGGATGACAGTCCAAATATTCTTATGACATTCTCTTTCTTTCAATGGACCTGTTTCTTGCATGCTGTTATGCATTGCGTCATTTTTTTTATGTGGGCTCCGTAGGAGATGTCTACGATGGTTCTGTAGCATCTCAATTTTAATGTTTGGATTCTTCGCTGGAATTCTGCTATCAATCCCAAAGATTCACAGGCATGCAAAAACATTGAGAAGGTCAATGCACAAGAGTTTGATCTTTAATTCCAGGCAAATGTTCTTTTCTTTCCAGTGGGGTTGAAGTTTTGAGACCGTTGCCATTATCTGTGTTCCTTTCGGAATTATTTCTGTTCTGGATCCATCTATTTTTTTTAAAAATACTATACGCTAAAGTGAAAAATCATTTAAAACTGTTTTATTCTGATTCATGCCTTAAATACATGACTTTGTGAATTTGCCGAATAAAAGTTGCATTCTTGTTTTGTGGCCATAATTCAAAGTACAGTAAATAGGAATAGATAGATTCACCTATCGCCCGGTTCACATGCTTCCCCGGTCTTTTGAACAGGAGTAGAGGTTTATCCATTGTTCCCTGTTTAGGATTGTGTTTCCTGTCCCTTCTAAAGTCTTTTCATTCTCTTTCATTCCTAGTAGCTGTTTGCGTCTTAGTGGCATTATCGCCTTGCTTGGGGTGAATTGATTAAAAAAAAAGGAATAAAAGTTGATGTGTTTTGGAACGTTGCATATAATTAAAAATAGGAAAATTTGCGCTGGGTACTATATACCCGTGGTTAATGTTCTAGGGTTAAGAACATGGCTCGATTATTTTGGTTTATGCTTAGGTTTTATAACATCTTGGAAACTACCCGTCGTCAATCTATGTTCAATTTTCTTATCCTCTATGAGATAACGATACATATTTTTATATATCAGGAACAATATTGGGAAAAATGTATGACAAAGTGGAAAAACTTTTCTTGTGAGGCGTTTCGTCCCTCAGGACTTCTTCGTACTAAATTTGATATGTTGGTACGACTACAGATACACATGAATGAGGGGTGCTGGGAATCTTAGAATTTTTAGAATTTTTCTTTTTATATCTAGCCGAATTCATTCAGAGTCTTTATCTTTTGCTTTCCAACACTTTTGTTAATAAGCATCCCACACTGTGATAATCTGCCAGGGAAGGTGAAACGTTGCAAGAGCCAGGGCACAAATTTACTGTGGATGACCTTGCGATCAAAGCACTCTCTAGAGGTTTACGCCATAGTTAATTATTTTCTCTTTTGATCAGAGTAGCATTTTTATGTCAAAATTGTGGTCACTCTCATTACTGCGGGCAACCAATGCACTTGCTGTATTGTTTTGTAAAATGTCTCTTTTGTGTTCATATGATCTTATATTTAGATTCCTTGAGCTTTGTCATTTCTACAAGGTAATGTTTATTTAATGCCATCATGCATGTCTCATGCAGATTTGGAAGACTATCGCAAATCTTGTCGTTCCACTGGGGGCGTTTTCTTTTTAGTTTCGTTCTTGGTTTGCGGTAATTCAACTTGTGTTCACAATGACTTTATGACCAAGACGTGAGAGAATGTAGTAAGTTGTGGACCATTTTTTTTAAAGTTATTTTTATTTATATAGACATTATGTATATTATGTCTATTTATATAGACATTATGTATATTATGTCTATTTATATAGTCATTATATAAGTAAATAAATAAAGTTTATTAATACGATCGTTTTTTCACTTAATAACAATATCACCTAAAAGGATCAAAGTAATGCAGAAATTTAAAATATTTGAAACTTTATAAATTATTATAATTGAAATTTAAAAAAATTAAAACAATTCTGGAAAAATTCATTATTCATCAAAATTTTTTTTCCTAAGACAATAGTGTCCTTAATATATCTTATTTATAAAAGCAATTATAAGCTTTTCTAATTAAATAATGTCATAGTTTTATTGAATTTTACGATTTAAATCACATTTTCGGAAAATGATTAACTGTTCGAAAAAAAAAAATGATGATTTACCTTCTCCAAGGAGTCTTGCTTTTAACAAAATAAAAACATTTTTGGATCAAAATTTAATTTTTCAAAAGTTTTACCAAGATTTTGTAAAAAAAAATATTTAAAAAAGTATTTAATTCTTTTGTGAATAAGTTCTGAAAGTATCAAAAAAAAAAAAAAAAAAAAAATCGACAGTTATTTAGTTTTTGCAAGAATTTCCAAATCAATGCGTTTTTCCATAGTAATATTTGGCCCACCGCTGACCCCACAAAAAAAAAAAAACAATTTTTTACCAAAATTTCGAACGTGCTAGAAAGGATTAAAAAATTTAATGAATAACAAAAAATACATTTGGTCTTTCCTGTTTATAATAACATAAACATTTTGACAATAAAACTTTGTTTTTATCAAGTTTGGGGCCTTTTTCATCATGGATGCCCGATTTTAGCGAAAAAATGGAGGCACCTAATTAAATAAATAAATATTTACAAATAGTATATAGATATAAATCCATTAAACTTAAGTGACGTTTCTGAACATAGAACCTTTGAATTGTTACCAGCGCGATTTAACTGACGTCTTTAATAGTGGTTGGGTATTTCTTGATAACATCATAAATATTCAGTACAACTGTTTAACATTCATTCACTGTTAATAATCTGTTCGGCGTGTTTAAACTCATCAAATCTAGATACAATATCAGAGAGAGAACGCCCGTAAAAAAGAAAAAAAGAAAAGATAAAAGTAATTATGCGAAAATCTCACCGAGAAAAGGATATTCTCAGAGAATTTAAAATGATTTTGTTTAAACAGAAAATATCCAGTCCAGCTTTCGGTGTGTTTCTGTAAAATCTCATATTCCGACATATTTTGAACCTGTCGCTAAGTTTTAGTATGTTGGCCATCATAATTTAATCTGAACTAAGATTAACTGTATTAAATAACACATTAACTGTAATTAGAGGAACGCCTTAAAAGTAACTCGTGTGTGAAAACCTCTGTTTTAAGTTTTATTTTTGTGGCATTTAAACGCTTATAAATCTCAACTGTTTCGTACTGCAGCAATAATGTCGGGAGCATATTTTATATTAAACTTGATTTCCTCACAAAACCCCGCAAACACTATATATATATATATATATATATATAGTATGGGACAATGAAATTTATGTAACATTTCTATACGCCCTTACTCCTACAAAACGAAATGCCGTAAGAATGCTAGAAAAACGTAAGAATTTTGGAAAACTTGCAAAAAATTAATTACATCTTCCTTGTTTTCCATACTGAATGAATGATGCCTAAAAGAAAGGGTGTTGCCTAAATATAAATTAATATATATATATATATATACTAGCAGCTTGGCCCGCCGTTGCCCGTGTTTGATTAAAAAAATCGTACGACTCATACAGCAATCGCTATCACTTGACTTAAAATATTTTTGCTCTTCCTTGCCTTTAAAGGAGTGCCCTTTGCCGTGCTGATGTTGCTACATGCCTTATTTCTTGCCTATCTCACACTTTCTAAGCTCTATACTAAACATTAAATCTGTTACGAAAAAAGAACTAAACAAAATAAACACAAAACGATCAGCTTTAAAAAGGACTCGTAACTGAAAAAACCGAATGAAAAAAGAATGTTAACAACAAATACTTTTTCACACCCAACCCAGTTCTGCGGAATCAGAATCAACGTTGAGTTTAAGCAAGCGAATGAGCCAATTGGAGTAAAGTGCCATGCAGGTTTAAATTTTTCCCACTTGTGAAGAATGCAGATATCGATTTTTTTTGCATGCTAGCATGCTAGTTAACATTCGTGTCAGTCAGCTGTTGGCTCTCACGCTGGCCAATAGAATCTTCCTGCCTATTCGTGGCAGCCAACTATAGGCTCTCACTCTGGCCAGTAGAATATGGCCGCAAACTACATGAAAACTTTCGTAGAAGCATGAAAAATCGATTATTATTAATGCAAACTAACTTAAAAGCCTATCCATCGGGGAGGGTATTTAAGCTAGCTCCTGTTGGGGACTCTTGGACTGGCCATCATCACAATAGCACTTGCCTGAAAATCTGCTCGTAAAAAAATTACTAACAAGCAACTTCACATATAGTTTCTCCATATATGTGCATATGCATGCATAACGGACTAATTATTATATATATGCATTATATTTATGTGGCTATATCTTGAGAGGATGTTAAAAGTGTGTGTGCCACGATCTATATAACTTCTTCTTCTTCTTCTTCTTCTTCTTCTTCTTCTTCTTCTATATGCTGTGTTTCGTGGGCGATAATGGCTCTTCTCAACTTCCTAAACATTGTAAAACTTTGAAAAATTTTCACCATCCCTTCCACACCCTATTCTACCATCCATGTACACAAACTTGTTAGGTACGTTACTCATTGTTTCCTTGTTCTCCTATTGCTTTCAATATGTCCCGTGAGAATTAAACTCATTTTTTTGATTTTGAATGTCCTTTTTTTCTCATATTCCTTAAAACCTCCGTCCATGGCTTTCTCAGCATCCTTCTATCGAACCACATTTCTGCTACCTCAAATCCCTTCATCTGTGAGGAAATTGTCCAGCCTCCTCCACCATATAGGAAGATTGATATAACATATCGGTTCAGCCCTCTTTTCTTTGTTTGTGATATAATGTTCCTGTTTCTTAATTTGTTTGGGTTTTGGAGGCATTTTTCGATATTCCAATACACCTTCAGATTTCAGTGTGTTATGGAGTGGTTTCACAGTGGAGGCTTGTATTTGTACTAAGTCGGTCCTAAAATAGGTTCGACGTACAAAACGTTAGGAACTTGATATAATAGGTAATGACGCAGAGAAATCTAGTGGTGGTCGCTGATACTTTAGTATCCGACTAACGGTCGTCCGGCATCGACTGACTGATCGAACCACTGAGCGACTCCCTCCTCTTACTACCCCTACTTATTATAGGTGGGAGAGTCTATTAACTATAGAATAGGTGTGTTCCACTATAACACAGTGCCATATTTATCTTCTCTTAAAATACTTCACAGATATTCACATTGTCTTATTTGCTTGATTTTCGTATCTCCAGTTCCTAGCTATTATCTTGAGCTGTTCCTTTCGCTGACAACCATAGATTCTGTCTTCTTTCAATTGTTGTTTAGTCTATTCGTCTAGTAGTTTGCTCGCGTTGACAACCATGAATTCTGTCTTCTTACACTTGATGCTTAGTCCTTTCTTCTCATTTTGCTTTACTACCTTCGATGGGAAATCCTGCAGTTTCCTTTCTGTGGCTTTAATTAACACCGTGTCATCTGCGTATTTTATATATGTTGCTATGTCTGTGTCTGCGAGTAATAAATCCTAGTCCTCTCAGGATCGCCTCACGGTAAAGGTTGAATAAGTTTCATCATGTAACCGTTTAATCATCTAATGATCTACTCACTCGCAAACATTATTCCTTGAATTGGATCACACAGATCTCTTGGGATAGATATCTATGCTATATATTTATATATTTATAATTAAGTAATTCATCGAGTCTAGAAGAAACCTCAACAGAATGCAGAAAGCACTGGACAGCCGTTTCGTCCTATATTTGGGACTCATCAGCAATGCGCATCCACTACCGAGAATTGAAACCCGGACAGTTACCTTATCAGTCATACCAACAGTCCCAACGTGCCTGGTAGCGGATCAGACTCGATATAGCTCCGCTCGAGATCTATCTATATATATATATATATATATATATATATATATATATATATATATATATATATATATATATATATATATATATATATATATATATATATATATATATATATATATATATATATATATATTTTTATATATTTATTATTAATATTATTTTATTTTGCTCTACTGCTTGTAACGAAAACTGTTTTTTTAAATAAAAATAATTCCTAAGAACACCAGATTAAAAATCTTACTGTTCTTTCTTATCATTTTAATATATATATATATATATATATATATGTGTGTGTGGGGGGGTGTAGTAATGATACAATATGGTAATCCGTATGAAATTTCCAGTAGGATGTAGATCCCAGAGAGAGCTCTAAGTCAAAAGACAGAGCAAAATTATTATTAATTAAAGAATATCAAACACTTAAAATCCCATAGGTAATCATTTTTATTTCATGAGAGATTTAATAAAGGATTTGTTTGTAGGACTTGAAGATTGAGAGCTGCTTTCATGAAATAAAAATTATTACTTATGGGATTTTAAGTGTTTGATATTCTTAAATTATTAATAATAATAATAGTTATATATATATATATATATATATATATATATATATATAAGACCAATTATCTCAGTAACGTTCGCATTCTGAATACCCATAACACTCTTATTGTTTGCCCAATTTACACATATTAATGTCTTTAGTTATGAATCATTTTCACTACAATCGGAAATCAAATTTGAATGTGCAGAAAATGAGAAAAATATCAACAAAGGAGGGGTAATTGAAAAGTTTGTGGGTAGCGATAGGCAAAGTTGAAATGTTGCTTAAATTGTTTAAATACACTACTGGCTTTATTTTTTCCAAAATACAGAATTTAAATTATATATATATATATATATATATATATATATATATATATATATATATATATATATATCCATCCATCGTGCTTTCCGTCAATGAAATCCTGTTTCAAATCACATCATCGCTGATTTGGCACGAGTCGAAATGATCCCAACCTTGGACACCTTTAGAAAGTGGCTGAAAACCATACTACGAGTTGACCCGGGGCTTGTGAGTGAAATTAGGTGGACGGAACTGTTTAAGGGCTGTCGTTGGTTGTGCTAGCACGATGTCACCAGTCATCGTGACCGAAGATTTGCGCGTACTGGGCTTGTTCGTCACGTGATATGCTCTCTACCGGAAACCATAACTAACGTCCTCTCAGATTAGTTTCAGGAAAAACCGCAGTGCAAATGTTCAACTCGCACAGGCGTTTGCAACAAATGTGCCTGAGCAGGCGTCCGCAAAAGGATTTGGCTAGTCACCGCAGCAGACGGCTCTGCTCAGAAACGAATAGCCGGCCATTGTAACATTTGAAACTCTAAACAGAAGAAAATCAAATTATAAAAAAATATACTTTTTCAATTAATATCAACAATAAATAAAATGAATATTTCTCAACATATGAATCAAATTCAAATTAACAACGTTTCATGAAAGCATCGAACGGCATTTTGACACAATGTGTAAGAGTTCTGGAACAGTTGCGTCCCGGCCAATTGTGTACCAGACAATTGCGTTCCTGGACATTTGCGTCCCTAGACAGATACGTCGTTGGATAATTGCGAAATTCTTATAATTTTTTTA
Organism: Acanthosepion pharaonis; assembly: GCA_903632075.3. Lineage (NCBI taxonomy): Eukaryota > Metazoa > Mollusca > Cephalopoda > Sepiida > Sepiidae > Acanthosepion > Acanthosepion pharaonis. The sequence continues at coordinate 172,095 of CAHIKZ030005632.1, read as the reverse complement.
AAGCTTTTTTTATAAATTTTGAAAAAAAGCATAGATAGCAATTATAATTTTTTTTTTAAAAAAGGAATAAAATAAAAGAAATTAAACGTTCATTTTTGTTAAAAAAGCAGTTACAGATAAACAGCGATGCAAGATCGCTCAACACGTCGCCAGTATATTTTTCTTTCATCGGCGTTTTTCTTCTGATAATGGTAGTTGTAATTTTCCCCGTCTACAAATATTTTTCCACTAGTGTTTGATTTTCGAAACTTAGCCATGGCTTCCAAATAAAAATATAATCTATAACATCCAGAATCTATTAAATGTTTGTGGTACGCACTGCTGGAATGAACTGAAACTGCTAGTTTAATTTTCTCTTACTTTAAAAATTTTTTTTTCTCTTTTTTTATTTATTGTACTTACCTTTCTGCTTGTTTAGAGTAATTAAAGGTATAGGTGTGCAAATTTTCATATTAAACAACTCTTTAAAAAAAGTGGTAACGTCAAAAAAATTATTATAAGTACGCAATTATCCAGGTACGCAATTGTCCTGGTACGCAATTATCCAGGTACGCAATTGTCCTGGTACGCAATTATCCAGGTACGCAATTGTCCGGGACGCAACTGTCCGTGAGAAGAAAACAGCGAAATTTTCCAAAGAGTTTAATTTGTTGGCATTACAGAGATTAGAAGTGATAGCTAAAAAAACAAATGTTACGAAGAACCCAAAAAAGAACCATGAAGTTGTGGAGGGCTATGATCGCCTACGCCTTAAAGGGACACAGCCTATAGAAGAATGAGTTTTTAAAGGGTGTACTTTGACGTAGCTCGTGAGCCATTGTCCTAGGTACTTTAATGTTAGATAAAGATATGGTGATTTTCTATGCGTAGCTTAGATATGGCACAAGGCCGAAAGCATGGAACATCTAGTGAGGAACTCACTATTGGTCGTAATTGGTCTAGCGAAACAAGCTTGTTAACCATTACACCACGCCGAAGTTCCCATGTTAAATAAAGTTTCCAAACCGACTAAACATACATCTTATAATGATCACTGGTCACAAATGACAAAACTTTTCGTTTTTTTTTCTGTCTGAATTTCTGGGATAAAGTCTTATCATTATGTGTGTGTGTGTGTGTGTGTTTTATAATGTTCACCCTATCGCTATTACGCTATTTCCATGGGGAATGTTCAGACGAAAATCATTCCTTAGTTCCACCAACTTTAACATTCACCACTGAGGCTCATCACGCCGCGTACATTGAGACAAACCACACTCCTTTTTGTCATATTCCCTTAGTCAGAAGCAAGTCCTACTCGAACAGCTTCTCGAGAATGGTTACTCTGTGGAACCTCCTTTTAAGGAGGTTGTACGTCACCTTGTTCAAGACACTTATCATCAACTGCACCTCTGAATTTTACCGCTCACAACAAAATCCTTCAATAAACCTCTACATCAGGTGGCTCTTGAGCCTTGTGTAGGATATGCATTATTTAAAAAAGGCATGTTGTAAACATTTTTTGTTTCTCGGTTTCAGTCACTTTCTCATTACGTAGCGTAGATTTCATATACCTTTTCTATAAATATTCTTATGGTAATCAGTCTGATGACCTTTCCTTGATTTTATGAATTTAGGCGTACTACTAGATTGGCGGTTAGGTCTCATCATCTTACAGTTAAAATGGCTAGAATTAACCGTTAGTTCTGTTGCCGCTCTACACCCTACCCGGTTATTCAAGACGTCCAATACAGCGGCTGATCGATGAAGTGATCGCTTCGATCCAAGTCCTGCCTTATCCCAAGTTGTGATTTACTTTGATCATAAAGCGACCAAGATCGATTCGTCGTCAGGTATATTCGTATTAAGCGTGGGTGGCTCCTCCACCTTCCTTGGTGACTCATCTGTGCCCGCTACCTCAGCCACCATCCGACCAGTAAAGTTTAATTCTAAGTTTGTTGTTTACGCAGAGAAATTTCCCATTCATAGCCCGTATTTTTAGCTGTGTTTGTGATCGACAAAAGCGTCAATCATTGTTGCCATTTGACGTGTCGCAGTTCAAATCCACGTCAACCCTATGTCTTTCATTGTTCAAAACCACGGCATACAATTCAGATGGCTGTCTACACGAGAATTAAAATCTTTAATTTTCCCCACGGGATTTATTCATTAACACTTCTTTTTTTTGGGGGGGGGGGTCAGAGGTCTGTCAGTATATCGTTCCTTCTATTCAAAAAGACTTCTTATGATTTCCAGTAACAACACTTATGTACCATACGTAATACACGCTTTCGATACATGACTGACGAGGCAGATTTTATCCCGCAGTAGGTTACCATTTCTTTCTCCGGTAGACCAGTTGCCATCCAAGGCTGTTCTGCTATTTACCCATAGCTGACCGGGGGGGGGGGGAAAAAGAGGATTCATACCTTTTCCAAGGGTATTAGCACGTAAGTGAAGGTATTGGATTCAACTGGAATCCGATTCCTCAATCCGAGTTGCTATCCATTATTCCAGTATTTTCTCTCGCACTTCTCACTTGTGGAACTCTCTTTTAGCTTCTTTCTTCCAAGTTGTTGTGGTAGGATCCACCTAATTTGCATAGTGGAGTACCGACCATATAAATATGGTTGGTACCGGGAAGACGAGGGGAGGAATCAAGGGATTCAATCCAGAGACTCTGCCCGACTGCAACTAAGTCAACCCATTCACCAGGAACGGTCTTCCCTAGAAGATACAAAAGACTATATGTAAATATTGTGTACATTTTCTTGTTTCAATACATTTTGTTCTAAGTACATTTTGTGTTGTATTATTATTCCATGCATTAGTCAAGTTTCAGCACAAGTCAACTTTAATGTTAAAAAATTTAAAAGCACTGCCAATCGTTATCATCAGTTTTCTTATTCTCTTATCAGTTTATTATTCTCTCTCCATTTTTTCTCATATTCCTCAAATCAATGACCCTTTGCGTCTGTGTGGCTTTATTGCCTTGCTTAGAGTGAACTAATTTAAAAAAAATCGTTTTATCTCGAAGCACTATTTTAGCACTGTCACCTAAAAAATATAACACCATATTGTTAATTCATTAATACTTGAAGATTAGTTCTACGCCTCTGGCCTTCTTATTACAAATAACTTCCTCCATAGACACTTTCTTTAAAAGTTATCTCGCCAAGCCCACATCTGTTGCTCTGTTGTTATCAGTGTTCAGCCGGTCGAGGCTATTGTAACTTAATTTTTGTCGTTTTGGTTATCAACGGGGGCCAAGAAATCTTAGCTGGGGTCAGAGAAAAAGGCGTAGAATTTTGACAGAGCTGTGTGTTGCAGCTGGACATGATTCGCTTACAACGGCTGTCTCCCATAATTCAGTATGAGTGACACGAAGCAGATAAACATACCGAGAGTTTTTTCGATGTTCTTGTTTGAGATTTGTTGTAGCCTAGTATTTCATTACTTTTTTCCTCAATACCCTAATGATAGTTTTTTCCTCAATACCCTAATGATACCTTTTTCTTCAATACCCTAATGATACGATTCTAAAAGGGGTAGAGTACAATCCTGGAGTAGACTATGCGCAAGGTCCTTAAATTTTTATCAAGTTCGATATGTTTAGCGAGGAAGAGAGAAACACTGAACAAGAAATAACTTTACACTACGGTGGATTTCAAACAATTTTACTCATTTAGGGTATATTTCCCCGTATAAGACGTCCTTTAAATCAACATTAAAAATTGGGGATCGTCTTATACTATATTCCATAAAGGAAACCTTAAATTTTGAGCGATGTTGTTCGATTCCTTGGCTGCCTCAATAACTTTACATTTAAACCTCGTTTCAGAATTTCTTCATTTTGTTGGTTCCATGACTGATATGGGTATAAATTAATGGGTATAAATTAATGGGTATAAATTAATAAAAAATTTAAACTGGCTTAGACAGAAGTTAGGGACAGACTGCATAAAAAAAATAGTACACCAGACTGTTTGTATGTAGGGAAAGAAGAGGAAGAAGAATCAGAATTCGCAAGCGATGAAACGTAAACAAAACAATGGTTTCCCTTTTAGGGGAAATATGTATGAAAAACAATCGGTTTTGTTATTTCGTTTCTTTTGAATTCCTCAGGATACAGTAAGTAGCAACATTTCCGATAACATCATCTTTATATAATCAATAAGCAGTCGTCTTATACTAAAGGAAAATGATAAATTCATGAAAATGTGCTTTATTTTTTGACCTCGTTTTATACGCGATATATATATATATATATATATATATATATATATATATATATATATCTTATTTTAATTTAAAGAAAAAGAACCATGTCTCTCACACTATTACTCACAACCTTCTATGTCAACTTATATAAGCTTAATACTGCCCGTCCAAAGTGTAAATTTTAAATTCATTTTTTGTTTCAACTTTTGAAAGTGAAGTCTGAAGATCTAGAGAAAATAAAATTCTTCGGTAAAATGAATTATTACAAATGAAGTCTTAAAGTTGTCTGTTTTTCTTTAAATTAAATTATTCGCTTTGACTTAACATTGAACTCTCAGGATTTCATCATCCTTGGGATTATCCATACGGATTACCTAGATTTGCGTTACTTAACTACACACACACACACACACACATATATATATATATACATTATATATATATATATATATATATATATATATATATATATATATATATATATATATAGGTGGCCTGACGATTGCGTCTAGCATGAAACAGCCCGTCGTCTCTGAGTGTTGACATGTTCAATTTTATATTTATATTTATGTACGCTCTATCTCTGATATGGATCACTTTATCCCATAAATATAGTACACCTTAAAACTATATTTCTTCATATATATATATATATATATATATATATATATATATAGTCACGGATTTTTCATTTATTAATCCGACATATTTTGATTTATTGCTTAAATGTTATTTATAATGGATACCCATATCTGAGTAGATGTTATGTTTTTACCTTTTTATTTATTTATTAAGGAGTATATTTATTTAATAAGTAAAATCAGTCCATCTACTCAAACATGAGTTTCCATTAAAAATAACGGTTAACCAATAAATTAAAATATATCAGATTAATAAATGAAAAATCTCTGACAAAAAATTGCTTTTCTTTACGTTAGGTTACGAAACTGGGCAGATGTGTTTATTTCGGGAATCGTATTCGGCCTTTGTTTGACCAAGAGGCTTTTTCTAGGAGACGTATGCTGGAATTTTTACCGGAGGGTGCATAACAAGATTTCTCGAATATTCAGGCCGGTAGATGGAAATAAATAAATATGCTGTTTGATAAATCAATAAAAGCAAAGCATCTACTAAATATGGGTATCCATTAAAAATAATGTTCAAACAAATAAATTTAAAATATATTTATATATATATATATATATATATATATATATATATATATATATATGTGTGTGTGTGTGTGTGTCTGTGTGTTTTGTGTGTGTGTGTGCGTGTGCACGCGCGCTAGCGCGTGTGAGTTTGTGTGTGTATTGATATAAAAGGAAAGAACGATTAGATTAATAATCCAAAGTTCTTTAATATTTATGTTTTTATTTAAAAAAAAAAAAAACAGTGCTCGATACAGAAGTAGAGCCTGGGAAAAAAGTCAATGGTAGCCAGATAAAAATCCCGCAACCAAACCTTAGACGACTCCAAAAATTTGACATATAATGAACATTCAGACTTTCATCACAGTAGTGACCAATTGATAACGAAAAAAAAAAACAACAAAAAAACAAAAAACAAAACAAAACAAAACAAAACAAAACAAAAAAAAAAACAGATTACACCTCCATTTCCAACCTATAAATGAGTAAAAACATTTCTTCAGTTAGTTATTCTAAACATCGCTTAAGAATGAAACTTTACTCTAAATTTTAAGTTTAACATTGAAATTAAACTTTAGGACTTGAGTCAAGTTTCGAATCAGTAATTTCTGTGTCGCGATGGAATCATATTTTTTTAAATTAATATATATATATATATATATATATATATATATATATATTTGTACTATGAGCGATAGAGCGCACCTAAATATAAAAGTTGGCACTGAAGTCAACACCTAGCGGCGACAGTCTGTTTCGTTCTTAAACGCAAAAGATCTCAAAAGATAATGTAATTTATTCTTCGTTAAAAGGCTTTTCCACTTTGACCCGTTATCCCCAATTTTGTTTCGGATACATTCTATAAGCACACACACACACATACGCACATACACACAGAGACACATATATACATACATACAGATATATATATATATATATATATATATATATATATATATATATATATATATATATATATATATATACCAAGTGTAACAGCAAAATTGTAAAATTGTTGGATTAAGTTTTGAACTGTTTTATCTTAGGAATGATTAAAGATATCTAACTGGAATACTCATAGGTTTTTTATAACACTATTAGACCCTAATTTGAGCAGTAAGAATGTAATTTTCTCTAAGTGGAAATAATGATTTCTCTTGCTGTTGTGACCTTCTGATCCATTTTTTCTGTCTACTGTTGCCTCTTTTTTAAAATTATTCCCCATTCACTTATTCTCTTGACGGTTCTTGAATGAACTTTGAAGATGGAAGCCAGATTATGAATATTGGTACCATATCTGAAGGCCTGAATGCCCTTTTCCCTGTCACCATTGCTCAGTTGGGAAGACATAGTGGGTTTGGTACAAAATGATTTTAACCTGTTCACTTTCTAGCTGAATAACTCGAAAGGTTTTTCAGTAATTCTCATGACAAAATTCATAAGTGAATAAATTGATTCAGTTATGAATTTTGCGCGATAATCTTAAGTGGCACTTAAGACCCGTTAGTGATTTGTAAAGGAGGTCGCACATGGGTCAAGTGCGAGGATTGTGGGATGAGGTCACTATTAGATTGGCTGACCTTTTAGCTCTTGCTCTCGCTTCCTGAAGACGATTCAGACTAGCAGATTGAAAACTGCTGAGTTCACTAGAACATACGCAAAAACTTTGTAACCATTAAACATAACATTGTAATAAAAATAATGACGGATTAAAAAATGCGAATACAAAAGCAAATGTCCTCAGAGATACAGAATAACTGTTATAGAAAAGCAAACTATTTTATCAGACCAAAATAACTTGTTTTTAGGACTCATTATTTCTATAAAGGACTAAGCAACATTAAACAAACACTGATCAACAATAACTTCCCTAACAATTTCAATTAGCCTTAACGGCTTTAGAAAAAATAACACAAGATATCACTCTGGTATAAAACAAATAGACGCATCATTAACTTATTATGTGGTAACAATATGCACCCTAATTATAAACAGAATGAAAAAGCTATTAAAATATAATTTGCTGGTACATATTAGTTAACAATGAAAACAAATACCTTAGATTGAATTGATCATTTACTATAAAATGTTCAAAATGCCTAATCTAATTATTGCCATTAACTCGCGATATAAAAAATGCCCCCACCTTTGTAAAAATAATGTTGTTTATAAAATCCCTTGACCTCTTGGTGATTAAATATTAACAATAAAATCACCATTAATTTATTACATTGGCCACATATACACCACACTCTCTCATAGCTTCACTTGTAAACCGTCGAAACTTAGTAAAATTCATGCACATATCGATCAATACATTGTAGGAATCCTTCTACACAGTTTTTCGTTGAATGTTAAGATTCGGAGTGTCGGGATTCGATACAATAATAAAACATTGTTGCAGGTTTGCTCGTAATTCGTCCGTTTAGAATAATCACACGATTTTCATTGAAAGAATAAATTTCAGTAGAAAAGACAACGTAGTTTCAACAAATAAACATTAATTTAATATAACGACAAGAATACAAACAATTCTTGATCGATAGGAAAGTATGTATGTTTTTTGTTTGAGTAGATAAATTTTCTGAAATAAAGTATAAATTGTCTTTGCGTACGTAAGTGCGAAACAACGAAATGTTGTTATATGTGTATCTGTATGAAAAAGTCAGCAATGTGTGCGTGGTTCATAGTAAAGAGGAGTTAGAAATTGTTCCTTACTGTTGGCGGTGTTGCCGTAGTTTGACGCGGTCTCTTTGCAGTTTATTAGCCCTGTCGCTTTTAGCATGAGGTCTTGAAGATCATAAGCAAGAGTGGCGTGGACCTTGGTGACAGCTGTGCGTATCCTGTTTGGGGCCAGATTTCGTGTGTTTTATACACTTTTTTTTGTAACAAAATCGGCTCCAGAATTAAATTATTTATTTCTTCCTAAATGGCCCTAAAAAAACCCACGTGGTATGTCTTCTACTACATCCGCACAATATTTTGGCATTGTCTACCTAAATCATGATGACTAATACAACAAACTTTCTGATTTATATTCTATGATTTTATTGGTGTGTTTTAAGATGTAAATATTTTCTTGTGTGTGATTGGTTTATAAATATTGTATTTGATATTTTTAGTGGACACCGACAACATCAGGAACAAGCAAAATACCACTATCAATATAAAACAAATATAATATAATATCAGAATACTATACAGTACTCACTGCAAGGAAATATTCAAAAAGAAGCTATTATTACAGAAAATGACCAACCCACATTAAATAAAATATTTTTCAACACAGGAGACGCTATCTTGAGGTGTACATTAAATATTTAGTACGCGAAAAAAAAGAAAAAAAAAAGAAAAAGAAAGCAAGAAAAAACGCATAATATTGATACATTCATTTTTGTGCGGTCTCGTTGACTTTATTCGATACGTATGACATCACCGTGGAATTCCTTATAAAATACCAGAATGTAACCAACGGAATCTTGCCTACTACATTGACAGAACATGATATCGTTTATCTTGTTTTACGACATATCAGCCTCAAATGTTTATTTAATATCGACAAGATTTTTAGGAGAGGTTCGTATATAGAATATATATTCTTTGTAAGAAATCAGTTTGTAGATCAGGTTTTGCGACATATCAGCCTCAAATGATTATTTAATATCGACAAGATTTTTAGGAGAGGTTCGTATATAGAATATATATTCTTTGTAAGAAATCAGTTTGTAGATCAGGTTTTACAACATATCAGCCTCAAATGATTATTTAATATCGACAAGATTTTTAGGAGAGGTTCGTATATAGAATATATATTCTTTGTAAGAAATCAGTTTGTAGATCAGGTTTTTTATACATATCAGCCTCAAATGATTATTTAATATCGACAAGATTTTTTAGGAGAGGTTCGTATGTAGAATATATATTCTTTGTAAGAAATCAGTTTGTAGATCAGTTTTTTGCGACATATCAGCCTCAAATGATTATTTAATATCGACAAGATTTTTAGGAGAGGTTCGTATATAGAATGTATATTCTTTGTAAGAAATCAGTTTGTAGATCAGGTTTTGCGACATATCAGCCTCAAATGATTATTTAATATCAACAATATTTTTAGGAGAGGTTCGTATATAGAATATATATTCTTTGTAAGAAATCAGTTTGCAGATCAGGTTTTACAACATATCAGCCTCAAATGATTATTTAATATCGACAAGATTTTTAGGAGAGGTTCGTATATAGAATATATATTCTTTGTAAGAAATCAGTTTGTAGATCAGGTTTTACAACATATCAGCCTCAAATGATTATTTAATATCGACAAGATTTTTAGGAGAGGTTCGTATGTAGAATATATATTCTTTGTAAGAAATCAGTTTGTAGATCAGTTTTTGCGACATATCAGCCTCAAATGATTATTTAATATCGACAAGATTTTTAGGAGAGGTTCGTATATAGAATGTATATTCTTTGTAAGAAATCAGTTTGTAGATCAGGTTTTGCGACATATCAGCCTCAAATGATTATTTAATATCGACAAGATTTTTAGGAGAGGTTCGTATATAGAATATATATTCTTTGTAAGAAATCAGTTTGTAGATCAGGTTTTTTACAACATATCAGCCTCAAATGATTATTTAATATCGACAAGATTTTTAGGAGAGGTTCGTATGTAGAATATATATTCTTTGTAAGAAATCAGTTTGTAGATCAGTTTTTGCGACATATCAGCCTCAAATGATTATTTAATATCGACAAGATTTTTAGGAGAGGTTCGTATATAGAATATATATTCTTTGTAAGAAATCAGTTTGTAGATCAGGTTTTACAACATATCAGCCTCAAATGATTATTTAATATCGACAAGATTTTTAGGAGAGGTTCGTATGTAGAATATATATTCTTTGTAAGAAATCAGTTTGTAGATCAGTTTTTTACGACATATCAGCCTCAAATGATTATTTAATATCGACAAGATTTTTAGGAGAGGTTCGTATGTAGAATATATATTCTTTGTAAGAAATCAGTTTGTAGATCAGGTTTTACAACATATCAGCCTCAAATGATTATTTAATATCGACAAGATTTTTAGGAGAGGTTCGTATGTAGAATATATATTCTTTGTAAGAAATCAGTTTGTAGATCAGTTTTTGCGACATATCAGCCTCAAATGATTATTTAATATCGACAAGATTTTTAGGAGAGGTTCGTATATAGAATGTATATTCTTTGTAAGAAATCAGTTTGTAGATCAGGTTTTGCGACATATCAGCCTCAAATGATTATTTAATATCGACAATATTTTTAGGAGAGGTTCGTATATAGAATATATATTCTTTGTAAGAAATCAGTTTGTAGATCAGGTTTTACAACATATCAGCCTCAAATGATTATTTAATATCGACAAGATTTTTAGGAGAGGTTCGTATATAGAATATATATTCTTTTGTAAGAAATCAGTTTGTAGATCAGGTTTTTACACCATATCAGCCTCAAATGATTATTTAATATCGACAAGATTTTTAGGAGAGGTTCGTATGTAGAATATATATTCTTTGTAAGAAATCAGTTTGTAGATCAGGTTTTACAACATATCAGCCTCAAATGATTATTTAATATCGACAAGATTTTTAGGAGAGGTTCGTATATAGAATATATATTCTTTGTAAGAAATCAGTTTGTAGATCAGGTTTTACAACATATCAGCCTCAAATGATTTTTTAATATCGACAAGATTTTTAGGAGAGTTTCGTATGTAGAATATATATTCTTTGTAAGAAATCAGTTTGTAGATCAGGTTTTTACAACATATCAGCCTCAAATGATTATTTAATATCGACAAGATTTTTAGGAGAGGTTCGTATATAGAATATATATTCTTTGTAAGAAATCAGTTTGTAGATCAGGTTTTTACAACATATCAGCCTCAAATGATTATTTAATATCGACAAGATTTTTAGGAGAGGTTCGTATGTAGAATATATATTCTTTGTAAGAAATCAGTTTGTAGATCAGTTTTTTGCGACATATCAGCCTCAAAAATGTTATTTAATATCGACAAGATTTTTAGGAGAGGTTCGTATATAGAATGTATATTCTTTGTAAGAAATCAGTTTGTAGATCAGGTTTTGCGACATATCAGCCTCAAATGATTATTTAATATCGACAAGATTTTTAGGAGAGGTTCGTATATAGAATATATATTCTTTGTAAGAAATCAGTTTGTAGATCAGGTTTTACAACATATCAGCCTCAAATGATTATTTAATATCGACAAGATTTTTAGGAGAGGTTCGTATGTAGAATATATATTCTTTGTAAGAAATCAGTTTGTAGATCAGTTTTGCGACATATCAGCCTCAAATGATTATTTAATATCGACAAGATTTTTAGGAGAGGTTCGTATATAGAATGTATATTCTTTGTAAGAAATCAGTTTGTAGATCAGGTTTTATTGGCGTAAAGTGGGTTTTTGTGGAGAGTCAAATCTATTGCTGGTAATATTTTTTTTTCAAAAGTGTATTGCTGATATTTTTACTATAAAAATCTATTTTTATACATTCATACTGTTTTGACCCCAGTTTTGGTGGTGGTGGGGGGAACTATTTGGTCATAGCTGAGACCTTAACAGGTACTACCACCCCGGGTCAAGGTGGATCTGGGAACAACAGCAATTGAGAGGTGGTCCCACGCTTCTTAAAATCTCCAGATCAGAGGCCTTGCTGCCGGATGTAGTTTATCGTCATACCCAGGACGTCTTTATAATGAATTTGGTGTATATTTATTTGGACTTCAGTCTGTTCATATATATATATATATATATATATATATATATATATATATATATGGAAAAGGTTATTATTGTTCCAATGAGTGAAAATTTATATTTTTTTTTTAAAAAAGAGAGAAAGCGCAAACGTTTCTGGTTATAATATGGATTTCTTTTAGCGTATATATTTTATTTTATTCTTCATTTTCTGTATTTTTAGTATGCCTTGATCTCATTTTTTTGACTCTTGCCAAAAGCAAAAAAAAACAAAAAACAAAATGAACAATGAAATATTAAAAGAACATAAAGAAATTTTATTCCTTTAAGAAATTGATTCCTTTAATTTGCTTCATGAAAGTCACGAGACCGAAAACTCGTGTAGCAAAAATATGAAGGATAAAATATAATATATACACTAAAACAAATCCACATTATGACCGAAAACGGTTGCAGTTTCTCTCTTTTTTAATATATATATTAAAATATTAACATATATATATATACATATATATATATATATATATATATATATATATATATATATATATTTTATATATATTGACCACTAATATTATCAATTATATATATATATATATATATATGAAGAAATATAGTCTTAAGATGTGCTATATTTATGGGATAAAGTGCTCAATAGCAGAGATAAAGCGTGTGTAAATATAAAAGTCAACATAGAAGTCAACACTTAGAGGCGACAGGCTGTTTCATGCTAGATGCAATCGTCAAGCCACGAATGCTGTTATTTTTCTCGGCTATTTATATATATACGGGTCAGTGGTGCATTGTGGGTAGTCTATTTTGGTGGTTATTTTACCAGAAGTCGTTTATTGTTTATTTGGGTTAAATTATTTTACTTGTTTTTATTTATTTTTATTTTTAATTTAATTTTTTTTATTTTTATTTCTTATCTTATATATTTATTTATTTTAATTTTAATTGGTGTTTTTATTAACGTAGTAAAATTTGTTTATATCGCTTATTTAATAGTTTTGTTTTGATTTGGGAAGATAATTAAAGTTATTTATTCAATTTTGCGGTTGATTGTTGTAGTTTATTCTAACTATTATTTTGGCGTAAACAGTTTTCAATTTGTTTATTACTTCATGTATTTATTGGGATTGATTATCTTTTCTAACGGTTAGTTTATCAGGATCAGTTTGTTAGTTTATTTATTTATTTGGATGAATTTAGGTCAATTTATTTTACTTGTTATTATTTATTTGTTATCCTGTATATTTTCTCTTTTCGGTTTTCGATTTTTAAGTTTTTGTTTATATATATATATATATATATATATATATATATATAAAGAAATATAGTTTTAAGGTGTCCTATATTTATGGGATAAAGTGGTCAAAATCAGAGATAGACGGTATGTAAATATAAATATAAAAGTGAACATTGAAGTCAACACTCAGAAGCGACAGGCTGTTTCATGCTGGACGCAATCGATGGCCTGATGATTGCGTCTAGCATGAAGCAGACTGTCGCCTCTGAGAGTTGACTTCAATGTTCACTTATATATATATATATATATATATATATATATATATATATATAAAAGAAATATAGTTTTAAGGTGTCCTATATTTATGGGATAAAGTAGTCAAAATCAGAGATAGACGGTATGTAAATATAAATATAAAAGTGAACATTGAAGTCAACACTCAGAAGCGACAGGCTGTTTCATGCTGGACGCAATCGGTGGCCTGATGATTGCGTCTAGCATGAAGCAGACTGTCGCCTCTGAGAGTTGACTTCAATGTTCACTTTTATATATATATATATATATATATAAGATAACTTGTAAGCATCAAAAGTAACTTGCTTAACCTGAAATATCACAAAAATATGTTTCATGCCATTTCAACAGACGAGGATCGTGCGCGGTCACACAAACACACACACACATACATAAGTAAATGACACATACATATGTAAATGACATATTGGGAACAGTGAGTGCTGATAGTAAGCAAAAAAAACAAACAGAATAATGAGTCCTCTCTTGATCGGACCGAGAACTTTTACTGATTTTTGTATATATATATATATATATATATATATATATATATATATATATAATAAATACACATCTACCTACGTTTGATTTGCGACTCGAGTTTCGTTGGTTACCTAATTCACCGGGTATGACATATGGCTCGATATAGCGATATCTCCTGCCCGATGATTTGAGTAACCAACTAACTCCAGTCGCACATTAAACGTAGCTATATGTGTATTTATTAACATATATTTTTTATATCTCTCTAATCACATTGTGCATTATTATTTCTACACTTCTTGGCTAAATTTGGTAATTATTTATTTGCTTACCAGCGTACGAACGCCAGCACACGCGTATACGGTCGCTAATATCTATTTATCTCGTTCACCCAACCCTATAAATATACCCTCTCTCTCTCTCTCTCTCCTCCCTCTCCCTCTCTCTCTCTCTCTATAAATATATATATATATATATTGTAAAAATAAAAATATCAATAAGAACACCGGATAATATATCTTACTGTTCTTTCTTGTTATTATATATATATATATATATATATATATATATATATATATATATATATATATATATATATATTCTCTGAACGTCTCATTTTGAAATCGGCATATTTTTTCCCAAGGAATACTTACAGCGTTTTGCACTTAGGCGGACTGGGAACGCCGACTTGGGAACTTCGTGCGAAGAATTCGTCAGGATTTACAATTTCTACGGTACTTAAAATTTGTGTATTTTTCTTTGCACTACAAATGGGCGGGAATCTTTGCTCACCCGCCGAAGACATGATTTTCCGTTTAGTAAAGTGGTGTGCAGCATGCTTATTATTTATTTCATTGAAGTTGACATACGATGGTTCTTAATAATCATGTGGGAAAAAAAACAATTATAAAATCATCTTAAATATTGTAGAAAATGCGTCAAAAGACATTAAATTATTTTTTAGCAATCTCTTTTTTTTTCTCCTTTCATTATTATTTCTAAGACTGATAAAATAGAGAATGCTCTAGATGCGGCCTGCACAATATATGGAACCCCGGTGACTTCCCAGTGTCGTTCGCTATATGTTTTCAAAAACGTTAAATTCGGCCAATGCTTGCGTACGAAAATCTCGGTTTTTGTGGAAGCATGACTATGCAAAATCTATTTCTTTCCTTTAGTATCTAATTAATCTTTTAACTCTCAGTTGAAAAAGCAAAAAGAAATAATTTTCTAACCCTATCTTTTTCTTTCTCTCTGTTTCTATCTGACTCATACTCAGGAAATTACTCATTTTCTGTGATCAATGTTGCCCTTCTTACTTTCTTTTTTATATGCCGTGTCCTTTCAGGTCGTCGGCGATCATGGCTCTCCACTTCCCCCTATCCTTTGTAGCTCTCAATAAGTTTCGTGCCTCTGCTAACTACCCCAGACCACGTCCTGTCGTCCACTTGCTTAAGCCCGTCAGGTATGTCATACGTAGCTTTCCCATGTATCTTTTTCCCTCTATTCGACCAGTATCAGATTCTCTAGGCCTTCCTTTCTCATTACGTGTCCTAGAAATTACATCTTCCTCTTCCTTATGCTAAGCATAAGCCTCCTCCTGGTTTGCATCTTTTCCAAGACCTCATCGTTGCTCACACGATCCGTCCCTAATATCCTTAGCATCCTTCTATAGAACCATATCTCTGCTGCCTCGAGTCTCTTCTTCATCTTTGAGGAAACGGTCATGCGCTGTCGTATAGGAGGACAGATGTCACGTAGCAGCTCTGTACTCTTTTCTTTGTCACCAAAGAAATCCCCCTGTCTCGCAGTACTCTGTCCAGCTTATGGAATGCATCCTTGGTGATTCCAATCCTTCTTCGGAAATCAGCGTCGCACCTACCGTCTTCCATCAAAACGCTTCCCAGATATTTAAATTAAACTCCCGCACCTGCTTGATTTTGGTGTCCCCAACCTGTAAATCGCATTTCGGACTCATCCTTTTACTGATGACCATGCATTCTGTTTTCTTGTAGTTTATGGTTAGTCCCTTCTTCTCGCTCTCCCTCGCTACCTTCTGTGGAAGGTTTTGTAGTTTCTTTCTGTGTCTGCTATCAGTATCGTGTCATCTGCGTATCTTATGCTGTTAAGATTGTGGCCGCCATTGCTAAATCCCGGTAGGATCTCCACTTCTCTCAGAATTGCCTCGCTGTATAGGTTGAATAAGTCCGGTGAGAAGACACATCCTTGCCTTTACGTCCCTTTCTATTTTTCTATATTCACTGAATTCATTCTCAATGCGCATGCATGCCGTTTGATGCCAGTATAAGTTCTCGATTATTCTAATATCTTTCCCGAATATATCAAGGTTGCCGAGCAGTTCCATCAGATCCTTATCGCGTATTTTGTCGAATGCCTTTGCGTAGTCTATAAAACATAGATACACGTCCGTCTGCATTTGTATTGCCCTTTAATTAAGCAAGCCTGGTTTATATTTGTTGAAACTTGAATAAAGCATGGAATAATAATAATACAACACGAAATGTACTTAAACAAAATGTATTGAAACAAGAAAGGGTACACAATATTTACAGATAGTTTTGGTATATTCTTGGGAAGACCGTTCCTGTAGAATGGGTTGACTTAGTCGCAGTCGGGCAGAGTCTCTGGATTGGATCTCTTCTTCCTCTCCCGTCTTCCCGGTACCAACCATATTTATATGGTCGGTACTCCACTATGTAAATTAGGTGGATCGTACCACAACAATATTGATATCTGAATAGAGGTAAGAGACTGTTTGATATCATATCAGACCACTTTCTTCGCTATTTAAATTATTTTGGGGTTAGACGAGATATTAATATTGATAGTCTAAGACAGTACTTCTCAACCTTTTTCAGCCCATGGACCATTTTTTTCTTAAAAAAAATTCAAATGGACCACTCCTACTTTGACTTTTAGGCTGTTCAATTTTCACACTAAAATACTCAATGACAGGACGAAGTAGTCTATTTACATTTTAAAATTTATTTTAGTAAACAAGGATAAACACAGGATATCAAAATCAATTTTGATGATGTCATTCAGTCTTAGTCCATTCAGCTAGTGACTACCTTGATCTTGATTCTGACACAAGATATCAATCAATTTTGATGGTGTCATTCAGTATATTGTGCAGTGATCATTTTAACATAGAAGTAATTTTTTATATGAATAAAAAATTTATATTACATGTAGTATATATATATATATATATATATATATATATATATAAAAATAAAAGAAATATAGCACTGCATAATACGTACGCAATTTCGAAAATTTCAAATGCAATGGATATGTGTGTAATTAAACAAAATATTATATTTTTTAATTCTTCAAAGCATGAATAATTTAGATACGTTTTTGTGAAATGGCTACAATTTCTATCGCTAAGAATTCTCTGTGGACCACTAGTAATGCTATGTGGATCACCGGTGGTCCACCTGGACCACGTTGAGAATCACTGGTGTAAGGAGTTTGGTTAGAAATTAGTCTAAGAAATATATCAACTTTGCTTATAAAATTTTGGAGACATTTTTACCGTCGGAGAACACGTGGGGGTCTTATATATCATAATCCTTTAATCACATGTATCTTCAGAATGTAGGCCGTCATGGGTCTCCACCTTTTCTTTTCTTTAATATCTGTAAATTGTCATAATTTCTCGTGAGAGACAGTGATTTCAGGTGGCCTTCTTCACGGTTAGGAATTCACAGTAGTCCTTTTTCTAAACCCAAGCCACAAAAGCCAAGATTATCCAGCTATTTGACACAAGTGAGCTAGATTCATAATTTTCCTAAGGGCACTGATGCGACGTAAAGATAACGTAAAATACGGTAGGTGAAATAATTTCAGAAAAAATATAATTTAGGAAGTATATCAAATTTTTTCTAATTTTAATTTTTTTTTTCTGAAAGCAGTTGTGGAATTTAGCTCCAAAATCAACTGCATTAAGCTAAAATCTTTAGCAAAAATATACATGCTTCTTTAAATAAAATCTTCCTTATTTCTTCATTCATATAAATACAGAGTCCGTCCCAAAATGTATACACACTTCAGGAAAGGAAAAACTCGTCTTTCGCAGTTTTATCATTTTGCGATAACACTGTTTACTGTAGTACGATATTTTCTCAACAGATGTCGTTTAACTGACGGCCCTTAGACAAGAAATTGAAAATACATGTTTAGCAATCCCACTGGACACTTTGGCCAACGTTGCTTAAGCAGTAGTCAGCCGTACTAATAAATGTCTGTAAAATAAATGATTATCGAGTCCAAAGGTAATTTGTGTTAATATTGTGATGTCTGAATAAATTTAGTATTCTATCAGTCAGTTATGTGCCATGCGTGATACACGCTTAGGCGATCATGTATCTTTCGTTACATGACTGGAGGCAGATTTTTTTCCAGCAGTAGGTTACCATTTCTTTCTGCGGTAGATCAGTTACCATCCAAGGCTATAGAACCCAGTCTGTCCTGCTATTTACCCATAACTGGAGGGGAGAAGACAAGGATTCATACCTTTCCCAAGGGTATTAGCACGTAAGTGAATGTAATGGGTTCGACTGGAATGCGAACTCGGCTCTCCGATTCCTCAATTCGAGCCGCTATCCTTTACTCCACAGTGTGTAAATCTGTGTAAATTACTCTCGAGTACTTTCTAACGCATTATTTATCATCTCTCAGTTGCGTCTCTGTCTTTGGGCTGAGTGCGCTCAGAGGCAGTTCCGTCAGAGTCGCAACTGTAGGAAAATTTTACTAAGAGGTTCCCAGACCTGGGGCAGAGCTGCCTGAGGCCGCGCCCTCCCATTGCACCAGAGAGATGGACGGTTGTGAGGGCAGGGGCAATTTAGTTCCTAGCCCGGGTGTACGCGCTCAGGATCCCCACATTAAACTGACCTTGTGTCACAACCTGACGTCGTGGGGGCTTAGTAAATACTAATTTAATAGAATAGGTTCACCTATCTCCCGGTTCATTCTTTGAACGGGAGTATCCTTTGTTTTCTGTTTAGGATTGTGTTTCGGCCTTGTGCTACATCTAAGCTACGCTTTCAAAATTTCTATAGGGCACCTCTAGGTGGTGTAATGGTTAGTAAGATTGTCTCGCTAGAACAATTACTACTGAGTAGTGAGTTCGATCCTCGCTGGGTGCCCCATACTTTCCGTCTTGTGTCACATCTGAGTTACGCTTGGAAAATCAGTATATTAATATAATAAAGAACAGGCGTTAGGAGTATAGAGCTGAAACAGACTTTAGAATGAAGCGGAAATCAAATCCTAAACAGGAAATAAGTTCAAAAGACCGGGGAATACTGTGAAATCTATATGTGTGTGTTTACGTGTGTGTGTATATACGTATGCGCATGTATATATATATGTGTGTATCTATATGTGTTTGTCGATGGCTGGTTTAAGGAGTCACTTGAGAGCGACGGATGGTGGCAATTGACTATAAAGCCGTAAACGTCCAGTAACTGAAATGTGATATTTGCAGTAAAACATGCGGGTCCAGAAGCGGTTTCATGCGACATTTTAAATTGCATGATAGTGTAACACCCACTGTTGCACTTCTTAAGTGCTCTATTTGTGCCAGAGTATGTGGGGCCCTTGGTGGGCTAAAGAGCCACAGTTGTTTAGCACACCAGTAACTATTCTCTAAAAAGATATGTAGTAATTGCCCTACTTGGACACGAGTTGGCAACCACCATATATGTGTGTATATATATGTGTTTACTTATGTGCGTGTATGCTTGTGTGTAAAAGGTTGTGTATATGTGTGTATATATGTGTTTATATGTGTGCGCATGTGTGTGCATATGTTTTTATATATGTGTGAGTGTATTATATATGTATGCGTGTGTGCATGTTTGTATATATGTGTGCATATGCTTATATATATGTATGTGTGCGTATGTGTGTATATGTGCGTATATGTATGTGTACACGTGGGAGTATATGTTTGTATATATATGTGTGTGTATGCGTGTATATGTCTGTATGTATATGTTTGTATATATATGTGTGTGTGTGTGTATATATATATGTATGTATATCTGTGTTTGTGAGAGAGGTGTGCATGTACACCTAGAAATTGTCGTATCTTTTCTAACAACTAATTGACTTTGCTCATGGTCATATTTTTGAAACCAGCCATCTACACTCCCCTGTACTTATTTTGTTCACGGATTAATTTTTTCTTGTGAAAATGCAGATGTGTACTGAAAGCCATTTTTTTCAGCTTTCAAAAATTAGTAATTGAGAATTAGACAAGCAATCATTGGCTTCTCTGCATACCAAATTCCATTTTTACATCCGTGAACAATCCCACTGATTTTTTTTCAAAACGCGTACCGGCATTCTTTGGAATTCTTCATCTTCTGGAAATTCCTTGAATTTTCTTTGATTATTTCAGCAATGTCTAATCATTTATTTTATGCCCTTTCCTTCTTTTTTTGGTGAAATTGTTTTGGAATCCCCCAGAATTCCAATAAAGATGATCCGACGAAAAAGGCAGATGTCAAAATACAGAAATTTTGACATTCATGTAGGTATTTAATCGCAAGGAACTTAAAAACTGAAGCAAGAAGGCGAAGAAAAAAAAAAAAAAAGATTTTGTTTATACGTTACCAAGAACGCCTTGGATTTAGTGGCATTTCTCCCCATCAGTTTTGACATCCATGATTTAGAAGAAGGGATTATGGAGTCTTCAGTATGTTTCAATAATGGCTTCGTTTGTAACATTTATTCTTTGACAATTTCTTATTTAATATTTTTGGGATTATATCGAGATAAGTTGTCCCTATATGAACGTTGAAAATAGGAGCACAAGCGGCTTATCTTGCTTCTGTGTTATACTTCTTAAATTAAAAGCGTATAAGGTCTTCCATCTTGGCCACGACATTCTTTCTATCTGCCTTTTTCATACGATGACTATCACTTGGCATTTTTCTATACACGTTAGAGTTTTGAAGGCAAGATGCTTTTTATTTTCATTAATGCAAGTTACTTTCAGTGAATTTCCACTGCGAAGATGAGTGGACTGGATACAGAAATGTGGTAGGCATAGGAAAATATGAAAGAAATAGATGTTTTCAGTGTAAGAATAGCGTGTGTATTCAGGTGTTGCCACATAAAATGAATGAAATGCTAATTTTCTTTCCAGTTTCTTTTTTAAAGACTTTTTTTTAAGAAAGTAAATTTCGTTTATCTATCGTTTATTCAACCTTTCTCGTTTTCAGACTGGACAATTTGATGAGAGCTAATTATTCTGAGTCAGAGGGAAACTGGGAGAACACATTGAGTAACGCCTTGTGTATCCTAATATATGCACAACCGAAACCCCGATGATAACACACGTAAACAACACCAGGAAGAAGCGTGTAGACGATATGACGTATCTCGGGGGCGTACTAGTTACTTATTTTTTCGTTATCTACAAAGAAGGAAAACTTAACTTTTAAACTTAAATTTTCCACCAACCACTACACCAAATGATATAAAGAAAGGGATATACCGTCGGTTATTAAATTATATGCATTTAGGCAGTAAATCTTCTTTAAGGCAAATATTATGAAAAACAACAGATATTTTGTCGATTAATTTTATTTATTGACTTTTTCTAAATTACGAATAATTCTTCTCAAATGAGGAGGAAATTCCATTAGAAAATATCCGAAGTTCATTTCGGAAGAAACTACAAGAAATATGGTCCAAGTTTTGACTTTCTTATGTCATCCTCAATGGTGAGTTCCCAGTGAGTGTTTTGACGTAGGCAAAGAGTGTTATAACGTAGGCAGAGTGTTATGACGTAGGCAAAGAGTGTTATGGCGTAGGCAAAGTTATGACGTAGGCAAAGAGTGTTATGACAGGCAAAGAGTTATAATATAGGCAAAGGGTGTTATGACGTAGGCAAAGAGTGTTGTGACGTAGGCAAAGGGTGTTATGACGTAGGCAAAGTGTTGTGACGTAAGTGAGTTGTGACGTTTTTTATATAAATTGGAGGATGTGGGCTTATAATTGGCTTTTTATTTATTGATGGTGATGTTTTTCTTGTTTTATGAGTATTGCTTCAATGAATGTTTTTGCTATTTGATTTTTCTAGTATTTTGGTATTGTTTGTGGGTAACTGTATAATATTACTATAATCCTTATACTTCTCATTAATATGTTGTCTGTGATATGTTGGTGTGATAGATTATACGTGAGTCTTCGTGAGAGTGCGGTTGTGGTATATCCTATTTAAAACTATTTTTTGCTTTTTACTGACAGAGATATATTCTCCGAGTTGGCAAGTATATTCATATATAACATTGGTCTTATTTAGAGGGTTGGAAGTTTGAGATATATTATTTTTAATAACTAAGTTGTTAGTTTTGAATTTTTGTAATTAAAAATGAATCTGTGGTATTTATTTTTATCGATGGGTTTTATATTTTTACGTTTGATGTTTTCATTTCTGTTTCCTATTTTTTGCAATTGTGGTACATTTGATTTTGACAATATATGTTGATAGCGTTATGTTTATAACTATAGTTTTTATTATTAAAATTTGTGTTGTTTAAATGAAATTTGATTTGCTTTACGACTATATAATTAGGCTACCCATTATTGATAAGTGTTTGTTTTATATTATTTAATTCTTTAATGACAATTATTTTGCAGGAGGTAATGAGTTTAGCTCTTTGGATTAGGTTATTAATGACAGCAGTTATGTATTTTTCAGGGCCTCAATAGTTAGAACTAGTAGACTTTTATACAGAGATATGGTAAAATTATCGTTGTTATAGTCAAGTCAATAAGAATATCTAGAAATGGAATTGTTTGTTTTATTGATATTTAGTTCATAAGTTAATTTTAATACGGAATTTTTTCAAGTCTTTAAAGTTCTATAATGTCATTAACGAATTTGGTTTGAATGGCCATATCAATATATCTGGCATAAATGGTATTTTTCGTTTTTTTTAATAATGCTCACTCAATACACGCTCCAAGAGCCACTCAAGGCAGAGTTTTACTGTGTGGACTTATATTAGCGTAGGAAAGGACAAATATTAGGAGTATAGAGTTGAAGTAGATTTTAGAAGAAGCCGGAAACCAAGTCCTAAACAGGAAACAAGGAATAAACCCCTACTCCAGTTCAAAAGGCCGGAGAGGAAGGGGAATTCAATAATAGGCAGACCTATCTATTCCTATTGATGGAGGAGAGAAAAATAAAATTAAATAAATAGTTATTGAACAAAATTCAGAGTTCAGGCGCAGACGTTAGGAATACACAGCTAAAGTATACTTTAGAAACTAAAAATCCACTTAGAGGTGGGGGGGATTTTAATTATTTTTTTATATTATTTATACCAATAGATAAGTCATGACTAGTAATTAAACAAAAAACAAAAAACAAACAAACAAAAAACAAAAAAGAAAGTAAATAAAAAATGAAAGTGAATAAAATAATGAATAAAAAAAAAGAAATCTGTCTATATCTCTGAGATGAGGTATTATGATTACTTGTATTATTTACATTATTCGGACTGTTTTCCTCGTCTCCATTGCCATATTCACAACGTTTCAAAGACACATGGCCCAGTGATCCTCAAGTGGATAAAGACGTTGGTTAGATCCAGTGACTAGACCCAAAGAGTTGTGAGTTCAATACCAGGCTACTGCAGATTTGAGTTGAAGGGAATAAACTGAGACATTCGGAAGAGGCATGACACGTGGAACTAGAACAAACTACCCCCGAACAATGTGGCAATGAAGATGAGGATAACAGTCTGAATAATGTAAATAATACAAGTAAAAAATGAAAAAGAAAAACTGAAAAAAAAATAAAGAAAAAATAGTGACTATTCAAATTAATTTTAATTCTAAAATGTTTTATTTATTTTATTGTATATTTTATTTTCTAATATCTGTCTATATTTCTGAGATGAGGTATAGTAATTATTTACACTTGTTACATTGTTCGGACTGATTTCCTCATATTTATTGCAATATTCATGACGTTTCGGCCGTTGTACGCTCAGGCCTTCAACCGGATCTGTCTATATTTATGAGATGAGGTATTGTATTTATTTACACTTTTTACATTGTTCGTAATGTTGTCCGCATCTTTGTTGTCAGATTAATCACATTTCGGCCGTTGTATGCTCCGGTCTTCTTCAGGTGATTAGAATTTCAGTTTGGTTTGTTTTGTTTTACAGCATATCAACCTCAATAGGTTATTTAATGCCGACAAAATTTTTTATTGCTGGTAATATTTTTTTACAAAAATCTATTGCTGGTAATATTTTTTCTTCAAAAATCTATTGCGGGTAATATTTTCTTCAAAAAATGTATAGCTGTTAATATTTTTTTCAGAAATGTATTGCTGGTAATAATGTATTTTTCTAAAAACAATTTCTGGTATTAAAACCTATTTTTAAACTTTCATGATGTTTTGATCCCAGTTTAGGGGTTAACTATTTGTCCATAGATGGGACCCTAACAGGTGCTACCACCCCAGTTCATTAAGAGGTGGTTCGACGCTCCTTAAAAAATCTTGATCAGAGGCCTTGCAATGACGGTTGGAATTTCAAACTGAACCCTTTATTTCGTCCACCGTGGTAGATTGTTCTAGTTCCAAGTGCCATGCCTCTTCCGGATATCTCACTTTCCGTTTCAGTTATTTCCTTTTAATAATTCAACCGTTTAAGTTTTTGTTCACCTCTGCTGTGACCAAGTATTGAACTCACAGCTACTTGGGTCAAGACACTGGATTATTTAAACCAACGTTTTTACCCACTTGGCATTGTTTTCTAAGTTTAAAATAAAGGGCTGCGATGACCGCCCATAGCAATGTCGCCAGTCTGAGTATAGATATTACCAAGTTCAACAGAAAAGTGTTTAATAACTATCTAAATAATTGTTGAAAAAGAAAAAAAAATCAAATACAGTGTTTAGTCAATGATTCAGGTTCTTTCTTATACATTTTATCTGGTTTGAAATAGAGATAAAATTTATTTAAACCATTTACGATGTTCGTACTGTTGTCCTCATTTTTATTGTTATATTCACGACGTTTCGGATGTTTTACGCACCGGCCTTCTTCCGGTGATATACGTTGGAATCTTTGAACTGAACCCTTTATTTTGTCCACCGGGGCAGATTGTTCTCGTTCCTCGTGCCATGCCTTTTTTGGATATCTCAGTTCCACTTATTTCCCTTTAGTAACTCAACACTCCATATTTATTTTGTTTACCACTGCTGTGACTAGGTATTGAACTCACAACTCTTTATGTCAAGTCACTGGATTACATCAAAGGACACTTTTATCCTCTGGGACTTGTGTCGTGAATATAACAATAAAGATGAGGACATCAATCTGAACAATGTAAATAGTATAAATATTTACAATGCCTCATCTCAGAAATATAGACAAAGATATAATTTATTTTGTTTATATCGTCAGAAACATAACGACTTACATGGCTAGAAAAAGTTGTTTAATTATCGTGTATAATACACACTCTTAAATTTTGAGTTTGAAAATTTGAAAATTAAGTGCGAATTATGGACAAGTAATTGCAGTAAGTCAACAATATTCCTTTTTAAGAACTGCTCGTACAGCCAGAGTATTCTTCTTTATTTGGACGAAATAAAAGTTAAGCGTTTAAAGGTGCATTAAATTTAAAGGGTTTCTTTAGATCGGCCATTAAAGTTTAAGGGTTTATTTAGATTAGCCATTAAAGTTTAAGGGCTTCTTTAGATCGGTCATTAAAGTTTAAGGGTTTATTTAGATTGGCCATTAAAGTTTAAGGGTTTCTTTAAATTGGCCATTAAAATTTAAGTGTTTCTTTAGATCGGCCATTAAAGTTTAAGGGTTCATTTAGATTGGCCATTAAAGTTTAAGGGTTTCTTTAAATTGGCCATTAAAATTTAAATGTTTCTTTAGATCGGCCATTAAAGTTTAAGGGTTTATTTAGATTGGACATTAAAGTTTAAGGGTTTATTTAGATTGGCCAGTGACAAAACTCTGTAGGACCTGGACGCTGCTTATGACTATATATAACTCTAATAAATAAATTATTTCTATTTAGAAATTTCACTATTTACATTGTTTGAATTGTTGTCCTCATCCTTATTGTCATATTCACATTCCTAAGTCAGTCAAGCACAGACATGAATGCAAATATGGGAATCAGTAATCAAAATGAAAAGAAAATAAAAACAAATGAAAATCGGGAAATTAAATAAAAACTGCTATTAACTTATTTTATAATGTACATTTAATATTTTCTTTTTTTTAAGTTTTTACATGGACATCAGTGAAACTGTTAAATTAAACTAGCTTACAATTTATACATACATACATACATATATATATATATATATATATATATATATATATATATATAAATATAAAAGTGAACATAGAAGTCATCACTTAGAGGCGACAGTCTGTTTCATGCTATATGCAATCGTCAGCCTGACGATTGCATATAGCATGAAACAGAGTGTCGCCTGTAAGAGTTGACTTCTATGTTAACTTTTATATTTACACACGCTCTATCTCTGATATCGAGCACTTTATCCCATAAATATAGCACACCTTATGACTATATTTCTTCATATATATATATATATATATATATATATATATATATATATATTATATTTATTATAAGAGATTATAATAAAAACATGCTGAGATCGCTACACAAATAATAAAATGTTAAAAAATATAAATAAAAATAATAATAATATATTGCTCTACTTTGTAGTGAGCATTTTTAAAAAAGTAAATGCTACGAACAGTGGAACTTTACTCCATCTGTTCTTTCCCTCATTTGGATCTCTCTCTCTCTCTCTCTCTCTGTCTCTCTCTATCTCTCTTTTGGGG
This sequence comes from Acanthosepion pharaonis, assembly GCA_903632075.3. Taxonomy (NCBI): domain Eukaryota; kingdom Metazoa; phylum Mollusca; class Cephalopoda; order Sepiida; family Sepiidae; genus Acanthosepion; species Acanthosepion pharaonis. Next base: position 145,057 of record CAHIKZ030005632.1, on the reverse strand, counting down.
GTGCTGGGTGTGGAATAATTAGAAAACAGAAACATTATAATGACCACAACGAAGACTTCATCCGTACAATTACCATAAAATATTTATAGAAAAGACAAGCAATTTATGACGTTGGGAAAGTGACAAAAGCATATATATATATATATATATATATATATATATATATATATGAAGAAGAAAAATTTGGAAAAAACAAACCAACAATCCTTAAATGCAATTATGTTGTTTAAAATGAATGAAATGTCGACGTCTGACGTTTCGGTTTAATAAACCTTCTTCAGGACAATATTCATTAAAATACATTTCAGTTCAATTTGACAAAGACGATGGCTATAAAAAAAACACAAAAAACAACAAAATAAACAAGTCTTATCCAAAACATATAACTGAAAATTTTTAAAATGATCAGCTTTCCGTTTAGCATGGTCACGTTGTCGTCACATGGGCGACGCTTTCAAAACGTATTCCTAAACATTTTTGATTATTTTGAATGAAAAAGAAAATGAAAAGAATTCTATTAGAATCTAAAATTTTTATGTGTATGTTTGTCGAGCATTAATCTCGCTAAAAAAGGCGAAATATTAAAGAAACTAGGTCTAGTATTCACCGTGCGTGAGATGGATTTGTTTTTTCCAAATTTTTCTTCATTCTGTCGGATCTATATCCATTTACATTTGCTTACATACATATATATATATATATATATATATATATATATATATATATATGTATGTAAATAAATATATATATATATATATATATATATATATATATATATATAAAACATAAGCAATCGTCAGGGCGACAGTCTGTTTGCATATAGCTAAAACATGACTGTCGCCACGAAGTGTTGACTTCTATGTTCACTTTTATTTTATATTTACACACGCTCTATCTCCGATATCGAGCACTTTATCCCATAAATATAGCACATCTTAAGACTATATTTCTTCATATATATATATATATATATATATATATATATCCTTCTCTTCATCCTTTCCTTTATCATTCCTATCTGCTCTCGATCCAAATCCTATGTAACCCCTTGCGTGCTAGTGGCTTCCAGCCTTGCTAGGAGTGAAATGCTTAAAAAAAAAAAAATACGGGCACCTCATTTGATCTGACACGCTATACCTCTTAGCTATAGAGAAGCGTATATTTAGAGAAGTCCAAATTAATGTTTTTAAACAACAATCTACGACGATCTTTCACTGGTGTTATTGTCCTTTCTCCTCCCTTTTATTTGTTGTCTAAAAACATTAATTTTGAACTATCTTCAACTCTATCTTCATTACACGATTTGTTAGAAGCGATTCGTTTAAAACAAATATTCGTCTAGAGACACCGTAGCCCTTCAGCTTGTGGAGAAGCCCAGCATGCCAAACCTTGTCGAACGCCTTTGAGATATCTAAACACAGCTCGATCTTTGTCGTTCTTATGTAAAACTTGATAGACAAATTCATTGATAGTCGTTGAGACATCGGCGGTCGACCTGAAGAAACGGAAGAATCAATATGTTTATTCGAAATGAGGCTGTGTGAAGTAAGATGCTTAAATAATCCGGCGTTGATTACAGCCTCTAGTACTTTGCCAAAAATAGGTAAGAGACTAACAAGGCGATATTAGGCAACTCGTTTATCTATGTCTTATCAGAAAAGGTTCATATTACTGTGGTACTCTGTATGAATTTACATGATCGACTTGCTTGTTAACATTTGCGTTACGGTATGAGCTTGATTTTTTTAACAAGTTTAGCAAAGTCTGATGAATTGCCATAAGAGAATGGCACAGTGATTTATCTAGCGTTGATTGTCTAGCAAATCTTTGTGCTAAGGTAAATTGTTCATATTTACTAAGCTTCTTTCCAAACGGCCCAAGGTAGGATACGCAGCAATCAATGCTACATTATGAATCTCACTTTCTCGGTTTAACGTTTTTCGCTGATAGGCATTGGAATTATTATACTTAGTCACTTGCTAAGCTTGTTGCCAAAGACAATTGGTTCAATATTTCGCACATATCACTTGAATATATTTTGCATCTTTATTAGTCTACCACTCGTCGTCCATTCAATATTATTTCCACATCAAGTGTGGTGCTTTTGTTATGTATCTAGAGATTCTTGAAAAACTCAAAGAAAAATCTGAAATGTTATCAGTTCTGACCAGGTAACTCGTCTTTAATCACTTTCTCACCACCGTAGCGTAGCAGTTAGTTTTCATCATTTTACTGCTAGGTGTAACAATAAGTTCGATTTTAATAGTTCCTTTTATCGGTATTCACTTCCAGCTTCTTGCTTTCCTGTTAAGTGCGATCTTGAAAATTTTAACTGCAATGTCAATCGTCATCTTCTGTCTCTTTGAATCTCTTGATTTTTTTTTCCTTATTTTCTCTTAATCTCATTAAGCTCCTTGGGTCTTAGTGGCTTTATTACTTTTCTTGGGGTGAAATGATTAAATCTGACGGTTTCTTTGATTGGACTCGGACACTTGATTCTTCATAGACATTACGCTACCAAGATTTCGTAACCCGGGTTCACTAAGCAAATGAACAGCACGCCGTGAGATTAGAGGAAATCCGATAATAATTCCCAACGCAATAAATATATTTAGCAAATATGGAGCTAATGAGATAATTAATAGGCCACCTGAAAAGGTTTTGTTTTCCCCGCACAAACCGATTTATTTCCCACAGCACCATATCCCCGTATCGTCGACATCTGTCTAATTACTATTTTATTAATTCATTTTTATTAACAAATTAATTACATTAAAATGAACAGTATTACAATATTTAATTGGAACTTCCTGGTTTATATAGTAAGTGGACTCTATTGTTTGAAGTTTTTTTTTTAAATTCATTGTGGCTTTGTTCTGCTAACAGCTGATTAGAGATCATTACTGACGCTTATTTCTTCTTCTTCTTCTTCTTCTTCTTCTTCTTCTTCTTCTTCTTCTTCTTCTTCTTCTATATACCGAGTCCTTTCAGGATCATAGCTTTCCACAATTTCCTATCCTTTGTAGCTCTTAGTAAGTTATGTCCTTTTGCTATTCTGAAACCTGTCCTGTCATTCAAGCTCTCTACATAGGTTCTGCGTTGTTTTCCTGTGTCCCTCTTTCCTTCAATTAGTCTTGTGATTGTCATAGTTTCCATGCTCTCTGTCCTCATTATGTGTCCGAGAAATATCAACTGTATCTTTCTGATCATAAGTATAAGTGTCCTTTTTGTTTCAATTTTCTCTAAGACTTTGTCGTTGCTCACATGTTCAGTCCACAGTATTCTGAACATCCTTATATTGAAGAACATTTCTATCGCCTCAGGTTTCTTCTTCATCTGTGCGGAAGTGGTTCAGTATTTACTACAATATAGGAAGACTGATATTACATAACAGCTCAGTACTCTTTTCTTTTTCTCAAACGAACTCTTTCAGTTTCTTAATACTTTGCTTAGCTTTTGGAAGGCATTATATATATGTATTAAATATCTTAAACACCTGTGTTAATGATTCATATCGGCATAATGCGTTCAGTGTTTATATGTGTAACTATATGTTTACTTCCATCCTGGATATCGATATAGGATTTATTAAGCCTATATACTATTTTACTAGGGCCACTAAATGTAATAATTGCATTAAAAACGAACATATTGAAATCAAGCAACAGCAAAAAAAAAGAAAAAAAAAGAAAAAAAAGAATCTGTGGTTTGTGATGTAGGCTCAAGGTTCGCTTCTAGTATGGAAAATTGTTATTCGTCTGCCAATTCAAGTATTGTCCTTACTGTCCGATCAATGTTAAGAACGATTTGAAAAAAATGTTCTTACCCCTCAGCATAATTCTGTAATTTACCATAAGTAAATATGTAGAATGACTCGGTGTTTGAAAGTAACAGTAAATAAATATGTACCAGCTAATATTCGGAAAGGTCATTTTGATTATTTACGTACGTGCATCAATACGTCTGGGTCGGTGATAGCTTATTGTTTGTTAAATGTGCCCAGTCCTATAACAAAGGGATGTTCTCACTACTGATCCGGTCTTCAGATTTCCACCTAAATGTATTATAGTCTATATTTATTAAGTCCATCAGTGAGCAGAAGGGCGGCTTTTAGGCCTGAATGTTATTAGCCTTTGATGATTATATATTTAATATATATAACATTCTGTCATTTAATGTTTTTTCTATTTTATTCGTTGGGTACATTTATTTTAGTCCTCGTTAGTGCTGTGACAAGAGAAGATTGAAAGAAAGTGCCCTTTTTTTGTTTTTGGAAAGGATATTTTGATCATTTATGTACTTGCATCAATATGTCTGGGTCGGCGATAGCTGAACGCTTGTTAAATGTACCCAGTGCTATAACGAAGGAATGTTCTCACTATTGATTCGATCTTTAGATTTCTACCTAAATGTATTATAGTCTATATTTATTAAGTCCTTCCAGGTATTCATTTGTAAGCAGAAGGACGGCTTTTAGGCCTAAATCTCATTAGCCGTTGATGATTATATATTTCATATATATAACATTCTGTATTTTAATGATTTTTTTCTGTTTTATTCGCTGGATACATTTTTTTTTAATCCTCGTTAGAACTCTGACAAGAGAAGATTGAAAAAAATTATTCTTTTTGTTTGTTTCCGGAAAGGGCATTATTACTCAAGACACGAGTTTGTAAAATATTCGGATTCCATAATTTCTCGCAAATTTTTTATAAAAAATTTTAAATACTATTCAAAAGGATTTTAGTTTACATGGAAGCTTCACACCAGAAAAAAATGGTACAAATGATTTAAATGTTTTATTTTTAATTTTTTACAGTAAGGTTCAAGCAATTGATTTGAATATTATAAGTATGTGGCTATATAATTCTGCTTCTCTGTACAATATCCCTCCAGACTATAACTCTCAGAAAGGTTCGTTTTTCATTATCTCTTCCACTTACTGATTTGCCATCCGTTTAAACAAGATTGTCAGGTATGTTACTCGTCTTTTCCATTTGTCTTCCTTGCTTTCACTATACTCTTTGACTGTCAGTTACTCTTGGCTTTCTTTCATTATTATGTGTCTTAGAAATTTAAACTGTCTTTTTTCTGATTTTAAGTATAAGCGATCATTTTTTATTTCCGTTATCCTAAAAACATATTCGTTATTTACATTTTCAGTCTATGGTATTCTCAGCATCCTTCTGCGGCACCACATCTTTTTTGCCTTAAGCCTCTTCTTCATCTGTGAGGAGATTGTCCAACATTCACTACCATATAGGAGGACTAATATTACATAGCGTTTCATAGCTTTTAAACATGTTAAATTCTATTAATTTTATACGTGTTAGGCATTATCGATTGTAGTTATATATCAGCGTTCCGTTTAAATATGATCACGTCTTCGTCACGTGGGCGATGTTGTGAAAACGTATTCCTAAAATTGGAGTATTTTGAATGAACTGATCTTATAAAAGATTTGAGTTATCTGTTTGGATTGGTATTGCTTTTATGTCCATCGTCTTTTTCATGTTGAATTGTATATGGTCTATGTTAATTATATTTTATGAATATGTCCTGAAGATGGTCTATTAGACCGAAACGTCCGACGTTGACATTAAACATTAAAACAGCATAATCGCATATTAAGATTTTTGTTTGTTTTTTTTTCAGTATATTTTTCTTCATATTGTCGGATCTATATCCATATATTTGCTTATATATATATATATATATATATATGTTATTGGTCAGAGTTGAATTAGACCTGGAAACAGTAGCATTAAAAGTGCTCAATATACGTATAAAGAAAATAAAATAAACATTTATCATGTAGAGCTTTTAAATTTAAATAAATTAGGAAACCAGCCCATCATGCTACTTTTCGGTATATTTAGGTGATTCGGGATAAAATTTCAGCCCGAATTGCTTGAGGATACGGAAAGGTCGAAACCAAGGTAGCCTAATCGGCTGATCTATTTTTTCTATTATTTAATCTATTTATTAGGTTGGTGCAAAAATAATGACGTAATAATGTCGTTTTGACGTTAAAAAATACGTTAAAAAACGACATTATTACGTCATTATTTTTGCACCAACCTAATAATTTGTTATGCATTACTGCATGTTCAAAAACTTTTTAACTGTTAATAATAGCACATATTTTCTTTAATAAAACATCTTTTGACAAGTATCAAATTCATTTTCGCCTTGGAATTTTACCCGAAATTACCTGAAATTGAGAAAAAAATTCTCCTTTCATTGCTTTATTGGTACTTCCATGGAAGGTGCTCGGACGAACTGTATTCCTGGGTTCCAACAGGCCTAACCTTCACGTCTAGGACGCACCATGCCGCTTACCCCCACATTCCCCCTGTATTTCATCAGTGAGAAGTTCCACTTGAACAGCTTCTTCCTGCGAACCACTTCTCTGTGGAACCGACTCTCATCGAGATGTTTCCCCGATCACTGCAATCTTAACCTGTTCAAGTCTAGGGTTAACCGTTATCTTCCTCTACTATCCGTATTAAATATCTCTTGAACTTTACTGTAAAAAGATAAAAATAAAAACCTATGCCTGTTCCCACACACACACATATATATATATATATATGCTCGACCCTCCCCACACACGCTCACACTCATATATATACATATAAAAGTGAGCGTACGAAGATCTACACATATACAACAGAAATATACGCACAGATATAGATACATACGTACGTGTGTAAACCTAACAAAGGTATGTGTATGGTAAAAAATCGACTCAGACGTTGGATGTCAAACTTGTTTCTTTATTTACCGATTTTTCGAACATTGAGGCGCGTAAAATAAACCCTGGTGATAAACACGGAAAGTAGGATTAATTTCCCTTAAAAGGGCCTTAATCAAAACTTTTACAGTTTTGTTAAGGCCCCCATTCCTTCCCCAACGTCACCGAATAATCTTCTCCTTCATCGCTTCCCATTTGAGTGTCTATGCGCGGACCCGCTAGAGAGCACTGTTTACTTTCCTTACATCAGCTCACACACTCACAAGCGTACAAGGGCCACTTTGAGATGAATACACCCACTATATCAGAGATACATCGGTATGTCATAAGAAAATGATTTCTAAAATAATCTCTTTTCCTTTCACTGCATTTAATCCACGCTTCTCTATTAGTTATAAAGATCGAATGTCATGCAACGATAATTTTAAATGTAACTTCATCTAATAACACTGCCTATCTGTAAATATGCAAAAGATATATAAATATGTGTGTATCTTTAAACAGTATATATATATATATATATATATATATATATACAGATACAGACATTTTTTTATGTTTATACGTTCTTTTTATAGATACAAATATTTAAGTAAATGCTCTGTTTATAATAAACTGTATTAACGACATTTTTCGGCCTAAATGTCCGAGAGATTTTCATAGAAAATATGCGTCCTCCAACAGGAATCGATTCTGTATCCTATATAGAACCTTCATATAGCCTGACGTGCCTTAACCGATTTCGCCACAGAGGAGCGTTTCGGTTAGCAAGGTCGATTTAACTGTTTTTAAACTACAATTAAAAGTTCTAAAAGGATATGATAAAGTATATTCAAATTAGCCCAAGAACGGTAGCGAGGAGGTATATTCATGACACGAGATATTGAATGCATAACAAGAGAAAATATATATATATATATATATAACTTACTATTTATCCAAGTCTATCCAAGAACGGTACTGAGGAAGTATCGTCATGTCGTGCAATATTATATAATCAAAGTTTGCATATATATCCTAAATACAGCTCACAAATCACGAAGAACTTTATCCATGTAAAATGTTTGTGACCTCTTTTTTTTTTTTTTTTAATGTTCAGTGGAAAATATCCTGCAGCCCTTAGGTCTCTGATTAGGACCCGGAAAGAAATGTGTATACAACAGAAATCAATGGAAATAATAATAATAATAATAATAATAATAATAATAATAATATGACAGAGTGGGTCAATATCTGCACTGGAAAATCTGCAACTTCTACGGGAAGAAAACTGAAAGAAATTGGTATGAACACCAACCAGACCCGGTTACGGAGATAGGACCTGTTACAATTCTATGGGATTACACAATACACACTGACAGAACAATCAAGGCCAACCGGCCAGATATTGTTATTAAAGACCACAAACAAAAACGGTGCCTCCTTGTTGATATGGCAGTCCCTGCTGACTGCAATGTATCTTTGAAGATATTCAAAAAGTTGTCAAAATACAAGGACCTTGAAATAGAAATCTCGAAAATGTGGCATATGGGAACATCAACAATCCCTGTTGTAGTTGAAGCCCTAGGACTGGTTGGAAAAGATTGCAGTAGACTAATTGAAGGGATTCCTGGAAGTCCATGCCTCAAGGAGCTAAAAAAAATTGTTCTGACAAGTACAGCCCACACTTTACGAAGGGGTTTATCGATGTAATTTTTTTTTTGTCAGTGGAAAGTGTCATGATGCCATTTCTAACCTTAGGTCCCTGGGCGGGACCCAGAAAGAAATGCGTAAACGCCAGAAATCAAAGAAAATAATAATAATAATAATAATAATAATAATAATAATAATAATAATAAATACAAAGAAAATAATAAATTCTTTTGACTTATCTACCTTACGAGTTAAAGCTGCTCTTAGGGCTGGTGGATTTTAAATTATAGGTAACCCAAAATGAGGGTCATGCACTAATGAGTTAGTTTCAATATCCTTCTTTAGTAATAGTTAATTAAACCAAAGTAGACATGAAACTTACTAATTATTAAATCCAGAAGGTGGCTCAAAACTTTTGGTTTATAATGTACTTTCACACAAACAGCCGTAAGAAATAATAATTATCGCATTTCGTGTATGGATAATGGTCCCGATTCAGTAATAGATTGATGCGTTTTCTACGTCTTATCAACCCTTTGCAGATCATTTAAAGCCAGAAAATTGTATGTAGATTGTAAGAATTTTTCTTTGTTATCCACGTCCTACTAATTAACCCATAGTTGGGGGATAAGAGGTGAATTCATATTTTTCCCAAGGGTATTAGCGCGTAAGTGAATATAACGAAACCCAACTGGAATTGGAACTCGGCTCTCTGATTAACAATTCCGAGTCATTATCAATTACACCACCCGCACATCCAAGCTTACAGCAACTAGTATTCCCAAACAGTCGCCCATCCCCGTACTGACCAATCTCGACATTTCTTAACTTCGGTGATTGCATAAGAATCGGCGTTTTAAAGTGACGTTGCCATAAGTCTCACAATTCAAGAAATTATTTTCAAGACTTACAATTTCTACATCACGAGTTCTTTCAGCCAATATGTACACTCATCTACTTTCAAAGTCGGCGATACCCACGTGGTATAAATGTCGTGTTGTTGGTCTCGATGGTAGACAGTTTTCATTCCTGCCTTCAAAAACTCCTTAAAAGTGTATTGCAGCGTCTACCGAAAAATAAATGTGTCTATTAGCCAGACCGCAAATCCATCTACCCAGAGAAGAACCCCCCCCCCAAAAAAAAACACACTGTGGACTGCCAAAAATTTACGCTTCGCTAGACTAGTGCAAGTTGGAAACACAGAAAATTTGAAACAGAAACACCTTGATACAGGATAAAAAAAACAAAAAGTATTGGAAATGGAATGATTTTAATGTAGTATTGATAAGTGCATCCTACGTCGCAGTTATTAATGTGGACAGAGAAATATAATTGAAAACTAGCGACTACATATGCAGACATGCGTACACACACACGCGCGCGTGCGCACAAGATAAAAGTAAGAAACGGCGAAAACAATTCCAAGTTCAGACAATTTATCAAGCAAGAAGATTTGGCCACTAAATCATGGGAATACTGACGAGACACTTTCGCATCTAGCTAAAGACATTCAATTTTCCCTTTTTTTCTGATTTTTCTTTCGAACCTGGATTTCTAACTAAACCATCAAATAGGTTAGAATGATTAGTACAAAATGTGTTACTATGGGCAAACCCACTGACGAGTAGGGGGAGAAAGAAAAAAAAATTAAAGATTAAAAAAAAGTAATGAATTAAAGGAAAAAAAATAGAAAAAATTAAAATGAGTTTTCGGTAGAGCGAAAATTATACTCACACAGGGCAGCAAGTGTTTGTTCGCTTTCTTCCAACTTAAACAACTTCGAGCCTGGTCGAAGTTGTTTAAGTTGGAAGAAAGCGAACATAGGTGGGTGACAGCTTCGGAGTACCAGGTGCTGTAAACTTGGGTGTGTAGCTGCTGCAACGGATAACAGTTGCTTATTAGAAATCGCAGAGTCAAGTTCCAATTTCTGTTAGGTTCATTTTATTCACTTCTGTGCAAATACCCTTAGGAAAGATGTGAACCCATTTCTTCTGCCTCACGCCATAGTTTAATTAGTAGAACTTGTATCAGTAAATCATTATTATCTCACAAAAATTCTTACAATCTAAAAATATTTTCTGGCTTTAAATAAGCTACAAAAGTTTGATAAACAGGAAAAAATAAGTGAAACAACAATAAAGAGAATGCTTGTAGATAAATCAATACGAGATTTCTAACCACAATAAATATTCCTGGCACAATTTTCCTATAGATAATTTGAGCAACAACATTCCCCGGTCAGGCTCAACATCGAGGGATAATAATTAACTTACCGCCTAGTATATAACAACGATAATAATGATTTTTATTTAAAATCAATTCTGAAGAAGAGATGTAATTTGTCGAAACTTAGAGCACAGAAGCCATAAGTGAGCATTTAATTATATATATATATATATATATATATATATATATATATATATATATATATGCATTCGCTTTTGCATGGAGTATTGCTGCCATATATGGTCTGGAGCCCCTTCTGTTTGTCTCAAGGTGCTTGATAAAATCCAGAGACCGATATGCAATGTAATTGGCCCTGATCTGGCATCTCGTCTGCAGTCGCTCTCTCACAGACTTTCACTTTTACAAATACTTTCATGGTAACTGCTCCGATGAGCTGCTTTCGCTGGTTCCAGACTTCATGAACTTAAGTGTTCAACTAGGCTGGCATCTCACTCTCACCCTTTCACTGTCGAAACTTTTAAATGTAGGCATCTCTTCTACTCCAATAACTTCATATCTCGCACTTCTCGTATGCGGAACTCCCTCCCCTTTTCCTGTTTCCTCTGATAGCTATAATCTCCAACTATTCAAATGTAATGTCAATTGACGTCTCCAGATGCCCTGATCTATCCCCTAACCTTCTCTTCATCCTTTCCTCTATCACTCCTCTTTGCTCTCGCCTCAACTCTCTGTAACCCCTTGCGTGCTAGTGGCCTCCCGTCTTGCTTGGGGTGAAACGCTTAATATATATATATATTTATAAATATATATATGCAATTGAATTTACTTAACATATATCTATATATGCACACACACACACACACACACACACACACACACACACACACACACATATATATATATATATATATATATATATATACGCACATGGATACATACATATGTATGCATTTTTATTTGCACACACACACACACATATATATATATGCATGCGTATAAATGTATTTTTTTAAAATCAATTCACCCCAAGTAAGGCTAGTCCTGGATATGACGATAAACTGCGTCCAACAGCAAGGCCTCTGACAATATGTTTTTGAAAAATAGTGTTGTCAGCTGTACGTTTTTGAAAAAATATTACCAGCTATACGCTTTTTTTTTTTTTAAGAATAGTATTGCCGGCTATACGTTTCTGAAAAATAATATTACCAGCTATACATTTTTGAAGAAATATCATAATCAGCTATATGTTTTGGGAAAATAGTATTACCAGCTGTACGTTTTGGAAAAAATAGAATTACCAGCTATACGTTATTAGCAGAAATATATTTTTGACAAAACAAAAGTATTACCAGGAAAAAAAAAAGTTTTCGGCATTAAATGACCCATTGAGGTTGATATGTCGTAAAACAAAGCAAACCAAACCAAACCAAGTAAGAAGATAATGGCACGAAGGCGCAAGGGGCTACAAGACGTGAAAGAGAAAGAGAAGACTTTAGAAGAAACCAGAAACCTATTCCTAAACAGGAAACAAAAGATAAACCTCTACTCCTGTTCAAAAGACCAGGGAGGAGTGTGAACCGGACGATAGGTATTTATTTTTACACACACACACACACACACACACACGCACACACACACACACACACACACAAATCTATCTATCTATATATCTATCTATCTATCTATCTATCTATCTATATATATATATATATATATATATATAGAGAGAGAGAGAGAGAGAGAGAGAGAAAGAAATATACTTATATACTTACATATAATTTATTTGTGGATATGTGGTTGGGGTAACGGATACTGATGCACAAAAATGTCTTCAGTGCGCACAGTTAAAATTCCTGACGATTTTCTTTTCATTTTTTTCTGCATTAATGAGCTCCAGAAAGGCGAAGATATATTTTCCTTTCTTAGCTCTGCGTGAACTAGGTGTGGAGACTGGGGCCTTTAGTCTTAGGTAGGCCAACAGGTCAAGGAGAAAGTCAATGTATTCAACAGACGCAGCCATTCCTGCTCGCCACGAACATACGATGAGTTACGGGATTCATGCAAGCTTAGTGTCGATATTTTATAACTTAAAATCATGTCAATCATTTCTATCTATAAATTGTGCATATATATATATATTTATATACATTTTTTAAATATACTTTATTTTATATGCGCAGTACTTAGTGGAAAGTGCTCAATATCAGTGATAGAGTTAACATAATTTGTATAGGTATGAGTTTGTCCATATGTGTCTGTTTCTGCGAACTAAAATGCGTACACCTGCATGTATGCGTATATATGTCTGTGAAATTCCCATTCCAAATAAACACAAAAGAAAATTCCCCCTCCTACCACCAAACATAATCAAACACAAATAAGCATAAATAGATCCAATTTTAAAAAATAAACCAGTTGGTCTGATGATCGCAAAAGCATGAAACCCAGGGTTACAAAGTAATATCCATACAACTGAACATATATATATATATATATATATATATATATATATATATATATATATAGTTGTATATTTAGGCAGTAATACTTCGTTTATGTATGTTTCATTAAAAACGACAGACAAGGTACTACGGTTAAGCTTTTTATTTAATTTTTCTTGTGTTCGAACAAGAGCTTTCTTTTCTCGACAAAGGCTGTATAAAAACTGTCCAAATGTTTTATATTTCCGAGCGCTTTCGGCTATTCCTTTGGCCATTATCAAGGATGATTCGATTTTTCAGCTTAACTGAGTGTGTGCATTATGTGTATGTCTTAGTGTGTGGTAGGGATGTTTTTAATTTCCGAATACGGTTAGCACATTGTGACCTTGTTTGTAGTTAATATTGTTAAGAGTTCCATTATTTTTAATCTTTTTTTACAGGTGGATGCAGTTAATATATTTGTGTTTTCTACTAGTATGTTTCTAATGGAGTCTGGTAAGTTATTAACAATATTTCAAGGAAATCAGCTGGATCTATCTCAAAAAATGTGAGATTTTCCCGTAATGTGATCAAACTGGTGCGCTTTCCATCAACTGCGAGAAGACGCGGCACCCTACGAGCAGAAACCTTCATCGTTCAGTAAATTCCTAACTCTCTCACAGGATATGCGAATAGCATTGGGTATTAAATTGATAGTCTGTTGTGAACATGATTAAAGTTTTCCAAAGTGGTAATAGTTGCCGGAGTTCCAGACCTTGTGTTATCTTCAAGACACTCCCTTCTCCTCTTTGGGTCCTGTCACTGGATCTAACTAACGCCTTTATCCACTGTACCACGTGTCCTTGACAGGACCTGAAGTATGTGAGTTCAATACCTGGTTAAGACAGTGGAGAACTTTCAGATAGGAATTCACAGGAGATAGCTGACATCCATTAGACATGGCACGTGGAACTAGAACGATCTATCCCAGTAAGCGAAATAAAAGATTCAGTTCGACATTCCAAACACCTGAAGAAGGCCAGAGCGTACAACGACCGAAACGTTGTGATAAACATGGCGATAAAGATGAGGACAATAGTCCGAATAATGTAAATAGTAAAGCAACTGATTACAAGACATTGGTGTTTTGGTATATGCATGATAGTTTTTTTGCATATTAGCATATATGCTGCCATTGTAGAGCCTCAACAAGGTGGAACGTTTTAATGCTGTGTATATGGCATGTTCTTTCGGGATTAACTCGATAAATTATTATGTCTTTGTTTATTCCCATACACAAGACAAATTAACCTAAGTGTACGTATTTCCAAGGCTGTCCATGTTGTTGACTTTTAACACACGGGGACACTAAAATCAAGCAGGTGCGGAGGTTTAAATATCTGTGAAGTGTTTTGTCAGAGGACGGCAAGTGCGTAGACGTATTGGGTTAGTCAAGGACACATTCCAAAAGCTGGGCAGAGTATTGCGAGACAGCAGGATTTCTTTGGTAACAAAGAAAAGAGTACTGAGCTGTTATGCGACATCTGTTCTTCTTTACGGCAGCGAATGTTGAGCGGTCTCCTCAAAGATGAAGATGAGACTCGAGGCGACGGAGATGTGGTTCTACAGAAGGATGCTAAGGATATCATGGACCAAGGGTGTGAGTAACGATGAGGTCTTGGAAAGGATGCAAACGAGTAGGAGGCTTACACTTAACATCAGGAAGATTCAGCTGAAGTTTCTGGGATACGTAATGAGAAAGGAGTGCCTGGAGAATCTGATACTCACAGGTCGAATAGAAGGAAAGAGAGACAAGGGAAAGCAACGCATGACATAACTGGCGGGCTTAAGCAAATAGATCACAGAACCTGGTCTGGGGGAGATGGCAGAGGGTCGAAACTTATTGAGAACTACAAGGGATAGTGGGGAGTGGGGCGCCATGATCGCGTACGTCCTGAAAGGACATGACACATAAAAAGAAAACAAAGATTTCGGAAATTTAATATTCGTGTGCCGTATTTCTTCAGGACGTGGGCGATCATGTTTCTCCACAACTTCCTTTCCTTCCTAGCTCTAAATATTTGTTTCCTTACTACCCCTCTCTATTCCAGTTCTGCCCCTCCCATTTACACCACCTCGTTAGTCAGTTTGCTCGCTGTTTCCTTCTGGCTCTATTGACTTGAATATGTTCTGTGAGTATCAAAAACTCCCCAGGTCTTCTTTTCACATATTGTCACTCAGAAATTTCAAATGTATTTCTAAGTATTAGCCTGTTTGTAAAATGATTTAATGAATATACTTCCACCTGGGTTCCCCCTCACAGTAATATGATTGGCTGGTGTCAGCCATAAATACAGACTGATGTGGAGGTACATGCGGACGCCTATTGCCTACCACTACGACGAGGACCAGTCCATTACGGTTACCTGCTAGATTGTCCTACCTGGTTACAGTAGTCAACAACCACTTTGCTACTTCGAACAAATATATCCCTTTTCGGGACATATCAGAAAATAATGTCCGATTTTAGAATAAACTTTTTAATTGTGCTCTAATTCATTATTTTAATAGTTGCACAAAAATACATTATTTATTCCTCATGATTAAATTGCCTTCTTTGTTAATTTGATATCAATCTCTTTCTCTTAATTACTTCTATACTCTTCGTCTGGAACATGTATAAAGAAGAGATACGTTAAAATTTTTTTTACATGTGCTCAGGGTTGGTCATAATGCTTCTTACACTGCTGCCAACATTAACAGTGCCTGGAGTGGAGGGTGTATTTGTAATCGGATAGTACGGCGCAGGTTTCTGAAGTTCCGAAGTGAGGAAACGAGTCTGGAATATCATGGTTGTAGCAGAATTCCTTCTGTAATTGACAATCAACATCTGAAGACACGAATCGAACCAAAACACTTCAAAGTGTCACATATATTTCTTAGAAGAAAGATGTCAGCATTTCAATAATATCAGACAATTTCAGGAAAATGATTAAAAAATATTAATCTTTTTCAGGATTTAAATCAAAACATTATATAGCTCTCATTTTGAAAATAAAAAAAAGAAGAGGTGCATTTACGTTTTTTTTTTTTTTGCATGAGTTCAAGCTTGGACATTCCTCAAACTGCTGATAACATTAACAGAGCCTGGGGTAAAGGATTCACTTTTGAGTATGGCACCGGTTTCTGGATTTCCGCAGTAAGTTTTAAAGATCAAGGTGGCAGAAGACATCCATATGCAATTAATAATCGATATCTGAAAACAGTAGTCGAACAAAACCGATGTCAAAGTGTCAGAAATAGTTCTCAGATCATGGGTGTCAGTATTTCAAGAATATCAGGTCATCTCAAGAAAATTGACGAAACTCGATAAATAAGTTTTAAATAAACTCACTGACATTCAACGATTTCGACATTTTGAAGTGTTTTCGATGCTGCACCTGCAAAATTTGAATGATGAATTTCTTGATCAAATAATAACTTGTAATGAGAAACGGATCCTTTATGACAACCTGTTGTATCCTTAAAGAAGGTTACAAATAGACAAAAGTGGTACTCGAGTGAAAGGAACAGCAACACGGGCGTAGATGAAAGAAGAGAGGTTTATTTTAAAAGAGAATACATTACTGAAAGACAGGGAATCGGTTAGCAGGCTAGTAATTCTCGAAGCAAGGATATCTACCAAGCGACTCACGCGTTCAGATCTGCCACAAGGCCGAATTTAATGCGGGGCATCCGAGCCCGTAAGCTCGGCTAAAAATTCCCCGTATAAAACTGGGTCGGGTAGCTGTTTCCCGAGAAGAGACTCTGCCCTTCGGCATAGCCTCGTTTGGGGATCCTCTCTCCCCGGAGGCAGAGAGTTTGACCAGCACAGCTGGAGACGAATATCCAACTAATTCCCGAAGCTAGTCCGCCAGGTATATCCTGTGCTTACTATATATATCTACTGGTATAGTCAGTCCAAAATAGGCGATACGGAGAGTGGGACATTCCATTACAGCCCAGTCGTAAATGATCGGCTCAATGGCTTCATCATGACGAAGGTCACAGGCACTTTCCAAAACGGACATTGCATCAACAGAATAATATGGTGACTGTCTTGTGGTTTTTCGTTGGCGTTATCCATCACAGTTTTCTGGAATCTAACCAAAATATCACTGCCGATATTTACTGCAAGAAACAGGATGTAATGCACATTAAGTTAAGCAAATTATAACTGGCACTGGTTACTCGAGAAGGTCTAATTCTACTTCATGTCAATGCTCGGCCAAATGTTACCAGGATGACATCGCAGAAGCCCACCGAAATAAGATACGTAACTTTGCCACATTCATCACATTCCCCGGATCTCTCACCCACTGACTACCACTTTTTCGAGCATCTTGACAATTTTTTAAGCTAAAAGACATCTCGTTGCAAACAAGATGCAGAAACTGCAGTCAACGATTTCTTGACGTATAAAGCTATAGAGTGTTATCGTAAAAGCATAAATAGCCTTGGAACTCGATGTCGGAAATGTATACGTGTTCCTATTTTGACCGATTTAAACACTTTTTTTCATATATACATGTTCAGTGTTCCTATTTTAACTGATTTAAACACTTTCATGTATACGTGTTCAGTGTTCCTATTTTGACTGATTTAAACACTATTTTTCATGTATACATGTTCAGTGTTCCTATTTTAACTGGTTTAAACACTTTCATGTATACGTGTTCAGTGTTCCTATTTTGACTGATTTAAACACTTCCATGTGTACGTGTTCAGTGTTCCTATTTTGACCGATTTAAACACTATTTTTCATGTATACGTGTTCAGTGTTATTATTTTGATTGATTTAAACCCTTTTTAAATACATCAATTCAGGAATAAATGTTGATTCTAAAATCGTAAATCATTTTCAGAAAAAAGCTAATATAATCATCTTTTTTTGTTTTCATTTTATTTAAAACCTTTTCATTACTCACGTTCCATCCATGATATCCTCAGTATCCTTCTGTAGAACCATATTTCTGCTGCTTGATGTTTCTTCTTCATGTTTAAGTAGATAGTCGAGCATTTACTGCCTTGTAGATGGATTGATATTACATAGCAACTCTTTTCTTTCTAACGAAATTTTCCTATTTCTTAATACATTGTTTAGCTTTTGGAAGACATCTTTCGCCATTGTAATACGGTTTCGGATGTCTGTGTCATATTTTGCGTCAACCATTAGAATACTTCCCAGACAGCATTCAGTTAATCATTGCTTATCAGGATCGCACTAAGTACGTTACAATGTACTGTTGTAACCGCTAGGTAACGTAGCCTTTTTTGAGAAGGGTATTAGAATAAACCAGGACCTATACTGGCAGCAAACCGCCTGCATACAGCAAGGGCTTATTCAATAAGGCGATTGTTTACTTGCGATCACACTGTTAACAACATAATGATACATTGTTGATAGCAAACACAGAAAAGAAACGACAAGAACTCCTGTAAGGAGAAAGAAAGCGAGAAGAAAGGATTAAACACCAATTGGAAGAAGGCAGAATACATAGCTGTTAAAGAAACCCCACCAAAAAACTGCCTAACATGCAAATTACAAATCATAGATACCAAAATCAAACAAGTACTAAAATTTAAATATCTGGGAAATGTTTTAACAGAGCAAAACTGAAAATCCAAAAGGTGCATTGGGATATCAAAAGAAGCTTTCCAAAAGCTAAGCACAGTATTAAGAAACAGGATAAATTTGTTAGAAACAAAGAAAAGCGCACTGAACTGTTACATAATATCAGTCCTCCTGTCAGTGAATACTGGACAATCTTCTCACAGAGGAAGAACAGATTTGAAGCAACAGAAATATGGTTCTACAGAAGGACGCTGAGAATACTATAACCCGAACATATGAACAACGACGTTTTAGAGAAAATGAAAACAAAATGGACATATATAATTATCATCAGGAAGAGACAGTTTAATCTTCTAGGGCATATAATAAGAAAGTATGGAAAAGCTGATACTCACAGGATAAATTGAAGGCAATAATGTCAGAGAAAAACAACGCATAATCTATCTAGCCAGCTTGAGTCAATGGAGGATAGAACTAGGCTTAGGAGAGATAACAAAAAGACAAAATTTATTAGGAGCTACAAAAGATAGGAAATTGTGGAGAGTCATAATCGCCAAAATTCTGAAAGGACACGGCACATAGAAGAAGAAGAAGATGAAGAAGAAGAAGAAGATGAATGGTCTACAAGTTGATCTTGTTAACCACAATATTACGCCAGTATATTCTTGTAAATTAAATATATCTTTCCTGTCTAAATGTTTTTCTCAGTATTTCCTATGGTGTAGTTTTTCATCCCTTTAATATTTAGTCTTAAAATCTCGTCTTAGTCACGAACCCATTCGGTAATTAACTCCCGGCTTTGATTCTGTCACCGTTGTGATTCGCTTCGTCTTCCTTTTAATATTTCACTGTCTTTTTTTTTTTTTTTTTTTTTTTTTTTTTAAACCTGTGCACAGTAAAACGTTTTTCTTTCTTGATACTTGCTTCTGTTTCTCCAGTAAAAACTAGAGATTGGAAGAGGGAGCCTTAAGCAAATTTCTACTACTTGTCCAAATGCTTTGCCGCACCCGTGAAATAAAATAGCTGTACAGCTGGACGGAGCTGGCAGGAAGGAAACCAGATAAAATACACCGCGACGATGACGATGAAAAATAGAGTCGCTGATCGGGCAATAAGTAAAAAGAGAAGAAGAAAAACGTTAAAAGAAGAAGAGTAGAAGGAGCAGGGATTAGTAGTAAGATTGATGAAAAAAGAAGTGATTTTATGTTAAATTCGATGAGAAGAAGAAGAGGAGGAGGAGAAGGAAGAGGAGGAGGAGAAGGAAGAGGAGGAGGAGGAGGAGAGGGTCAGGTAGAGTGTATGGTGACGAATGAATGACTTTCTCATGTGGAAGACCGGTTTATTTGTTTACTTTTTTTTTTTTTTAAATTGCCTGTATAAACAGGATGCTATTACCACAGCAAAAGACGGGGAAGAATAGACAGTATCCAGTGTACACATATATGCACAGAGCAATTCACATTCACACACATGCATATAAATCCATACGTATGGTTTAATTCGCATAAAGATACACATTTATATCCTTATCTAAGGCTTTCTAGGCATCTCTGATCTCTCTCTCTCTCTCTATATATATATATATATATATATATATATATATATATATATATATATATATATATAATCTGTAGTTAATCATCTATCGTCCAGTTTACACACCTCCTTTTTGATAAAGAGTAGAGCTTTTGTCTCATGTTTGCTGTTTAGGCTTGGCTTTCTAAAGTCTTTTCATTCCCAGTATCCCTTTGCGTCTTCGAGGCATTATCACCTTCCTTGGGTTGAATTGATTATATATATATATATATATATATATATATATATATATATATATATATATATATAAAAGAAAGAACAATAGGATATATAATCCGGTGTTCTTATAGATATTTTTATTTTTACAAAATAGTGCTCAATGTAAATTTACAGAGCATTATTGAAAAATACATCCCTATCCCTAGCAAAAACGTAACTAATAACTGATACATCAAAATACAGCCATAATGAACACGCAAACACCCCTAGTCTGGTTGAATGGATTTCTCTGTATCCTTGGAAACGTGAATTGTGATTTTTGCTGTGTCTTTAAAACCCAGTAATTTACTCCAAAATTCGCTTGTGGAAGAAATGGAACTAATGTCTTTAATTTAATTACAAAATTAAATTCGGAGCTTTCAGCTTCCATTTTTGAAACATGCTTAAATCTGTGTAGCGAAAAAAAACCCATATTTTAAATCAATTAATTTATAATATATATATATATATATATATATATATATATATATATATATATATATATATGAAATGTATGAAAAGTCAAAAGTCATTGTGACCTAGCGTTTGATCCTACTGGCCTTGTTCCAAATGTTGATCATTCCAGATGACTGGTGCTCAACCAGAAACTGTAACTAAGGTCAGTTCAACTTAGTTGCTGTATAAACTATAGATCGTCACTTTGAATGTTGAACAAAGAAAAATATACATGAGCAGGCGTCTGCAACAAGGAATGAATAGCCTCCTTGACAGGTGAACTCGGTAATGTGTAGCCAGGCATGAAGTATGTAATATATATGTAAATCTGCATGGGAAATACACACACACACACACACACACACACACACACACAAGCGCACATATACAGGTTGCAGTAGGTAAATTATCGCCATTTTATATTCTCTATATCGCGCATGCGCGTTGTTTATTTTTTTATGTCGTAAACTGCACAGTATGGTATGGTCACCGTCTGTAAGAAAAAGAGCACCATGACGCAATCCACACCGCGAGAAATTTGGAAACGGCATTTTTCACCGTTTGGCATTCGCGCCAGAAACTCCTATACAACAATCTGAGAACAACGAAGAGTATTCAGAGAGAGTTGGATGAGTCTAATGGTGATTATGAAGTTTGGAGTGATTACTAGTGGTGGCGAAGTTGTGCCTCCATTTATCTTCCCGTAGGGCTTCAGACTCAACACGGAGGCCTACATCAAGTGCCTTGAGGAAGTAGTGCTACACTGGGTCAAGAGTGTGGCTGCTGGAAGACTCTATGTCTGGCAACAGGACTCTGCACCATGCCACACAAGAAAGAGAACACAGTCAAGGCTGTCAGACACATCACTTTTACATCCGGCAACCTAACTCCCCAGATTGTAACCTCCTTGATTATTATGTGTGGGGCGCAGTTGAGCGAGAGATCAACAAAACACCTTGTGACACCAAAGATGAACTGAAGGTAAGGATTATGGAAGCCTTCACCAACTTAAACAAGGAGACCGCCCAGAAGAGTTCCAGGAGATTCCAAAGTCATCTGGAGGCCATGGTTGAAGACAATGGTGATTATATTGAATAAATTTAATCTTTAGTATTTCAAGATGTGTAATTTTGATAAATATATCTGTTAAAATGAGATGCCAGTGTTATTTTCATTTTTGCGTCATTTGGACGACAATTTATCCACCGCATCCTGTATATACAGATCCCCCCAACTGATGCTCACGTATAGCATGTTGCCTCAAAAGACAGTTTGTTAGCAACGGCAGCTTTCGCAGCCATACATTGACACCGCCATATTAGTGTCTTCGGGGGCTAAACGAAATGCTTTTGTGAAGAGCGTGATCTTTTTACAGGGGGTTAAGAGGCCTAAGTACAGATCGAAATATAAAACTATCCCTTATTTTATTATCGATATTTTTGTCATACATTTCTCGGTTTATATACGAGTATAGAAGGTAAATAAATAAATGATCGAAAATAAATAGTATAATTGCAGTATTTGATGTCAAATAAAAGCACACTTCTCATTTACATTTAACATTACAGTATAAAGAAATTTAGAGAAGGCAACAGTAAACCACTTTCTTTTTCAAGAACTTTTTTCTTTCTTTTTTTTTTTAAGATTTTCACCCCAAACAAGGCGGGGAGCCACTAGGACGCAAGGGGTTACAGAAGATTTGGAGCAAGATCAGATAGGAGTGATAGAGGAAAGGATGAGGAGAAGGATAGTGGATAGAGCAAGGCAACTGGAGATGTCGATTGACAAATCATAGGTAATAACAAGAGTAACCTATGAAGAACCTTCATCATCTACTTCTTGAAGCAAACGGATTTCAGTATACTTCGATAATTTTCGACTCCTCAAAAAAAAAAAAAAAACCAAAAAAACAACAACAAAAAAAAAAAAAAAAAACGAAAACAAAAAAAAAACACTGCGTACTAAATTTCCTTTTTTGCAAACTTATTACTCGCTTTAAAAGTATTTTTAAAAAGCAGTTTACACTGTTCATTTTACGAAAATCCGAAGTGACACAGAAGCAAAAACAGATTTCGAACTAGGTTGTCATTAACTGAATTTGTGCTGATATTTAGCTGATTGTCTGACAGTCTGTTCCTTGTGATAACGCGCTACGCACACATAACATAACGTAGATTTCGGATTTTCGCATAACTATTACACTCATACACTTCTCTGTATTCTGACACAATTCAGTTTTTCTTTTATGGTGTAAAAATTTCCGTATGAACTTTGCTTGCATTTATTTTCTCAAACGCACTTGTGATAATCAATTGAACGAAGAATATTATATCTTATTTCTTTCAGCTTAAAAGAAAACCAAAAATATTTTTACACTCATTAATAAAATTATTAGCAAATTTGTAGAGCTGTGTTTGAAGATAATTACCTTTCTTCGCTTTTTAGACACTTTATCTCTACAAAACTGGTGACCTCAACAACTTTTTTTTAACACATCTATAGATATATAGCCCACGATAGTGAACGTTGAAGATAGAATTAGATTTTAACTCCAACGCTTATGGGAAGCATCAACTTCGAATATAAGACAAAGGGTGATATTTTGAACCGTTTTAAAAGTGCGTCTTATATGTCTAATAGGGTATGTATGTATCTATCATAGGCTGTTTTATCTCTCTTCATCTATCTATCTATCTATCTATCTATCTATTTCAGTCTGTTTATATCTATCAATCGTATTCTTTACAATCGTATTGTATATAATTTCCCCAATTCGCATTCGTTCTCTCTAACCATCTTGTCTTCCTTCCTTCTTTCAATTCTTCGTATTCTTTCTTTCTTTCTTTCTTTCTTTCTTTCTTTCTTTCTTTCTTTCTTTCTTTCTAACTATTACTTGTATACCTTTTATTCGTTTTCCGATTCCTTCATTCCTTCATTCTGATTCCTTGAATGCCTTTTTCTTTTCTCGATTCTTTCCTTCCTTCCTTCCTTCCTTCCTTCCTTCCTTCCTTCCTTCCTGTTCATTCATTGATTCTTTCTTTCGCCTCATTAATTCCTACTTTCTTTCTTTCTTTCTTTCTTTCTTTCTTTCTTTCTTTCTTTCTTTTTTTTATACCTTAAGAATTGCAGTGCATTGAAATTGGACATTCATTGTATATTAAATATACTTGTAATTAACATATAAGTCAAAAACCCTTACAGAGAGACTGTCACACATACGTTTACGTCGGACACTGTTTACGCATATGTGTTAGCAATATCAAATAACCGCGATCATTCTGTAACTTTAAACAACTAAGTTTATTACTTTTCACAGAAAATAAACCTTATTCAACCAGAAGCTAAACGATAAGTTAAAAATAATAATATAGGTCAAGTGATAGTATAAGGATATTGTATTTATACAAATTTACAAGTCAAAAATTATATATTTATCTACTTATATATAAAAAATTAAGACGCAACATACAATCTCAGCATTTTTACTCTCCCGTATATATATATATATATATATATATATATATATATATATATATATATATATATATATATATAGGGTGTATCAAAATACTTTGACAAATTTTGGTGGCGTGTTCCTCACAAAAACAAAGATAAAAGTCAATATAAACATATGTCTGAAAATCCATCGTTTTGGAGTCATTAAGTTTAAGTTTACAGTAGAAGCTGTTAAACATACAAATCAAGATAAAATCCAAAAATAATTTGGGAGCATGCTTCTGACACTAAAACAAGGTCAAATGTCCGTATAAACATATGTCCAAAAGGCCATCGTTGTACCTCAATACACCAACTCATAGCAAATGTTTAAAATGTCCGCTTGCTTCTACACACGCATGCACCCGTCGGATCATTGACTAGTGGACCGTTTCAAATATTCTTACATGGTATCGAATGGTTTCACAAGCCCCAATGACACAGTGATGAAGTGTCTCTGCATTATAAATGTCTGCTGCATAAACCAATTATTTTAGGTGGCCTCAACAGATAAGAATCCAGTGGATTGAGGTCAGGGGAGCTTGCAGGCCAGGGAACAGGTCCTCTCTTCCTCTCTTTCCTATCCATATTTCACGGACTTTATATGGACTTTTGTTCTAGTTTTGATATGAGTAATCCTCCCCTAAAGTTTCTAAAATTATTTTTGGTACACCCAGTATATATATATATATATATATATATATATATATATACACACACACAAAATGATATATTTTTCTTTCAGATATCTTTTAGAAAATACGTCAAATGCCGCAAATGATTTAGCTGGGGCAAGTAATTTCATCTCTTTCTTAACAACCTTAGAGTTAAATAATGAACGTAAGGTACACTTGACATCGTTTGAACTCGGTTCGCCGATTACATTCACTTGAAGATAACTATTTACCATCCACATCTCTACCAACACTCACACACTCACACTCATATACATACACAGGTATGTATATATGAAAATGTTTTGACAGATCATCCATCCCCTGACTCCAATCACGTCCTGGTTATGACGATAAACTACATCCGCGTCCTGGTTATGGCGATAAACTACATCCAACAGCAAGGCCTCAGATAATGTTTTCGGAAAAATAATGTTGCCAGCTACACTTTTTTGAAACAATAATGTTGCCAGCTATGCGTTTTTGAAACAATAATGTTGCAAACTATACGTTTTTGAAACAATAATGTTGCCAGCTATCCGTTTTTGAAACCATAATGTTGCCAGCTATACGTTTTTGAAACAATAATGTTGCCAGCTATACTTTTTTTTGAAGCAATAATGTTGCCAGCTATGCGTTTTTGAATTAATAATGTTGCCAGCTATACGTTTTTGAAACAATAATGTTGCCAGCTGTACGTTTTTGAAACAATAATGTTGCCAGCTGTACGTTTTTGAAACAATAATGTTGCCAGCTATCCGTTTTTGAAACCATAATGTTGCCAGCTATACGTTTTTGACTTTTAAAGTAACTCAAAATCATTTTCGGCATAAAGGGACCACTAAGTTTGAGATGCCGTTAAACAAAACAATCAACAATCAAATGGAAATTCTTGACTTAAACAAAAAATACCTAGGATTATTTTGCAGTGTGCAAGCAAATAAGCTCTACCTTGCAAAAAATGTTCCATGCAAAATAGGCATTTAAAATTCATATATTTGGCATATATATATAAACTGGATTTGGCATTAAATAACCCACAGTGGTTGATATGCCATAAAACCCAAACAAACAAACAAACTCACTCTAATCTGAACACAACATTAGTAAAATTTATAGCTAAATTCATCAAGTTCGACATTAACTTTCACTTCAAGATGAGAAATTTCTAAATTGCAATTTAGTAAAACTTTATATATATATATATATATATATATATATATATATATTGTATAATGATAAAATATAGTAATATGAAAGTGGACATTGAGGTATATATATATATATATATATATATATATATATATATATATATATATAAAAAAGAAGTCTCCTATCGGGTGGCATTTAAAGCTAGATCATGTGGAGGACACTTGATTGGTCCTTCGAATTGTTCAGGAGTTTGAGAGTTCCTAAGTCTTTGCATGTTCCCAGCATTGGAAGATCTGGCTGCCGTTTGGTCTAGGTTGCCATTTGCACGGAACATTCTTTTCCTCGCTTCAGCTTTGGCCCTTTTGATTGCAATCTGGTCCTCTGTTGGCGGAGATTTCACTTTGCGAGGCATACTGCTGTCGTATGCGATAAGCAACAACAAACTACAGAAGAACTCAAGATTGTTCGCTGCATTTAAGTATTAAAATAATATTTAATCTTACCTTTTAAAAGTTCAACGATAATTCTTCTGTCGCCACTTAATTTAAAGAGAGGTTGATGTGCGTAGGTCTTTACTTTCCGTACAAACAATTATTTTTATTTCATGGATCACTATCGATGGACTTTGCAATTAATTTCGATTATTCTGAAATTTATTTCCAAGTTATAAAAATTGTTATTGTACAAAAAAAAAAAAAAAAAAAAGAAACAAAAATATTGCGTAAGAAAATCGTCCAAAACAATCACAGTAATGAAAACTTTGGAATCCAAAATTTCTGTAATATGAACTATTGAAAGTTAGAGAGTTGTGTCCCTTTAATTGAAAAAGTGTCACACTGACATTCTCATTTATTATATTGCGTAAAATGTATTATATATGAGAATATATAAATATATGAGAAAATTTCTTAATGTTAGAGATAAGAGCGTTAATTAAGATAGATAACGTGGTGATAGCAATCACCATTGCATGATGGCACCCGGTTTCATGCTTTTATGTAATCTTCAGTTTGGCCTAAAGGTCGCATATGATTACATTATATTTTGATGCCTAAAACTCAGTGTAATGGATAGCGGCTTGGATTGAGGAATCGGCGAGCCGAGTTCGAATTCCAGTCGAATCCATTACATTCACTTACGTGCTAATACCCTTCTTCTCCCCCCAGCTATGGGCAAGTAGCAGGACATACGAGGTTCTATAGCCTTGGATTGGCCTACCGCAGAAAGAAATGGGAACCTACTGCGTGAAAAAAATATCCCTCATCAGTCTTGTATCAAAAGGAATGAATCCTCTTCTTCTCCCCCATGGGTAAATAGCAGGACAGACTGGGTTCTATAGCCTTGGCAATTGGTGTACCACAAAAAGAAATGGCAACCTACTGCTGGAAAAAGAAATGGCAACCTACTGCGGGAAAAATCGTCAGTCAAAAGATACATGATCCCCTAAGCGTGTATCACGCATGGCACATAACTGACAATGAGATAAATGAGGGTGATTAACTGAATTCGACAATAAACTAACAAAATATTATGATGAAGTCTGACGTCCTCAACGTATGAAGTTTCAACAGTTCAGCCCCAAGATATGAACCGCCAAAATACCCCCGCATATATGATGTTTTTCTAGTAGTGAAGGCTTGTGTAGAACCATCGGTACTTTTTAGCAGAACAGAATACGGAGAACTGTTGTTCAGAATTGTCTTTCTACTGAACAATCTGTCCTACTATTTAACCCATAGCTAGAGAAGATATAGCTTCTACCATCCCTGAGGGCATTTGCGCATAAATGCTTGTAACGAATTCGACTGGAATTTAATTTCGGCTCATTCAGAATTCTCATTCCGAGCCGCCATCCCGACGCACATCAAGATATTATACACAAGGTGATTGGGCACCTCGAAGTGGTTTAATGGTTAGCAAGCTTGTCTCGCTAGAACAATTACGACTGAGTAGTGAGTTCGGTCCTCACTGGGTGCCTCTTACTTTCGGCCTGTGCCACATCCAAGCTACGCTTGGAAAATCACTATACACAGGGTGATTGAAAAGTAACTCCCTATTTTAAGTATGATGGACTCTCCCATCTTCATATATTTTACATGACGGGAGAGTCCATTATACATAAAATAGGGAATTACTTTTCTATCACCCTATATATATATATATATATATATCTATACATATACACTGATGATCTTCGGTAAACCGAATCAAGTTCTCTCAGTCATTGTGTGTTTATCTAAAAATAAATACGCTTAAATTCATCCCTGCTGTGCGTCATAGGGGTAGTATCTCTCAATTCAGCCGGGTTTCGATCCTAGCTAGAGGCAACCAGACGTCTAGCCACACTGATGAGCTGTGATACAGCGAAACAGTCTGTCTGTGGATGACAATATATATTTTTTTTCTTTCGTCGACACCTGCTTTCATCCGAGAATCGGGATCGTCATCCTCTCTCCCTATTTACCTTTTCTCTCCAAATTGGCGGTGGCGGAGATGGCTGTGAATCAAAGAGAGTTTGACGAATTGGCCCACACACTTGACCAGAAGAGCCTCCTTCCCGACTTGTGACAGGCAAGATCTGGCAAAGCTGGTTGCATCGAGCTGTCTGATGCTTGGACTGTCAAGGTCCGCCTTGCTTACGCTAGTACCGACTGGCGCTGCCCTCTTCCGCTGGTTTGGCTGTTCAGTTAATGTTGGGGTCTTAGGATGTTCGTCACCATCAGTCTGGGGCTTCCTCTTCGACCTTACTGCCATCGGTGACTCTACAGGAGCTGGAACTCCAGACGGGATCACTGAGACAAGGAACGACCAAATATATTTTACATTGGATGTTGGAGTGAACAGTTCGTTATCAAATGTACCACTTTGACTTATTATGACTTTAATTACAATAACAAATCAATAACGAATCAATAAAAAAACTAATAAAATTATCAATAAATATATGAGAACATTTTTTATTATTGCTGTTAAAAAATAACATTTGAGAGATAAATAATAAAGGAAGAAATTTACTACTGAACTGAAAGAAAAAACAGTAAACAAAACAAAAAACGTTTTCCTACGATTTTGAAAATACGTCCCCGTTCATAAAAATGTTACGTTATTGCAATCAATAAATAGAAAAAGAACAACAGAACACAGAATAAAATTATTGGCAAATGTTAAAATGTTTGAATGATAAATCATAGGCAACCCCCCCACAAAAAAAAAAAAAAAAAAAAAAAAAAAAAAACGACGATACTGAACTACTAGTCAATGAAAAAGAAAACACACATTACGACTCGAATATATATATTTTTATACATACATATGAGAGCATGTGAGATACCCTACCCTCATCAGTCAGCCACCAACCAAGGTAGGTAACACTGTTTTGGTGGCGAAGGCGGCACTGCCACCCCTGGCGACACCAACAGCTTTTGTCACCGGACATGGTATTTTTTTTCTAGTCTTTTCATTCTCTTGCGGTTTCTTTTACAACTGCAACTGAATTTTTCAACGTTGTTTTAAAAGTGTTTGTTTTGATCATTAACCAATATACAACGCGCTCTTGGCGACCGTTATCAATGACGTAGAATTGGAAGTAGCATTGAATTGTGAGCATGGTTTTATTTAACTTTGTTTATTTTGGATCTTGACCAAATCCAACACGAGGTCTGTTGAGATGATGTGAAGTACACTTCAGGTTCCGATCAGTGATGCCAACCTTCAAAAGGAAGGAAACGATTGACCGTCCAATGAATTCACGGCGTCGGCCTCAATAGGTAGCACATGACATGTCCACTCCTTTTCCACGCAGTCTGATCACAACGATTCGTGGCGGTTTTTCTATCGGACGTGCACCTACTTCCTGTTCTGTTTCCATGGAACCGTCAAATCTACTAGGAGAACACACTTACAAGGGGGTTGCCTGTCTGAATGATGTGTATCGAAAATTGCACAGGTGTTCTAAGATCAACTAAAACCCTCTAATCACGGTAGTAATGCCATGTTGGGAGCTATTTGGGTTTTTCACCTTGCTTGTGGAAATGGATCTTAGGTTCTTTGACCTTTACAGGCTGTTTGTTAGCTGTTTGTTGGTCATGGACTTAGCTGTGTGCTAAGTCCATGAACACTTCCAGCACTTTTTTATGGCATCAAGTGTACATCTGCAGTGATTGTAGGCAAGCCGAGAGCACGTGACGTAAAGTGCCTCGATCAATTTGACATAATGAGCATACATCGGTGTCAGTGTACCCCGACAACTTGAGGTTAGTCGCATTTGGTAGGAGATCATAGGTAGAGCAAAAGAGGAATTATATTGCCAATGGCTCCATTGTAATCAGGGTAGTCGTTGATAGCTTCATTGGCTCAATAAGACTTCATGGATCCCAAGCACACTGTTTGGACTGAGAATTAGCTGTAGCTGTTTACTGCTCTTCCTCGAAATTCCTGATTTCTTCAATCACGATGTCTCGTTTACCCTTTGAACCATGCTTGGAGAAAAACTGGTTATTTGTGCTGGCCAGGCCACCTCGGTTGATTTGGGTCACCCCCCCCCCCTGATCTCCTTGGTTCACTAAGGAGAGGAGCAGAAATTTGCAATGACTTTTGAATTCTCTTCCTTAGGTATACAAATGATATTCGCCAGGCACCATTCTTTTGGTAAAATACATTTCCATGCCCGCTGGAAGAGGATACTGAGTTGTTTGAGAACGTTTGGACAATTCTTAAATAACTTGTAGAATATTCCATTTATTTATTCCAGGTGCACTACCGGCACGGGATTTGCGGACGAATTCCTAAATTTCCCTCAGCTTTAGTCCGCTGTCATTAAAGATGACCTGTGGATCTTGTGAAAAGGATTACTGTAATCTTGCATATATATATATATATATATATATATATATATATATATATATATATATATATGTGTGTGTGTGTGTGTGTACATTGTAAAACTTGTATATATATATATATATATAAAATTGTAAACTTGCATATATATATATATATATATATATATATATATATATATATATATATATATATATATGTATGTTTGAAAAAAACAGACCACGTTAAGATTCCGTATAACTAAGCTATTTCAAAAATAACGAAGTGAGGAAATGAAAAATTTCACACGTTTTACGGATACTTGATGAGGTTCGTCAAAACGTGTGAATTTCTTTTTTCATTTTTCATTTCAGCTTTTGGAAGTAAAGTCTGATGATCCAGAATCTGTTAAAGGGGTTATGGTGAAATAGCTTATTACATGGAATCTTAACGTGGTCTGTCTTTTATTCAATCATATCTGCTCTGAATTTTACATTGAGCTCTCTGGATATCATCCTCCTCGGGTCTACCCATACGGATTACCTAAGTTTGCATAAACTAAAATATATATATATATATATATATATATATATATATATATATATATATATATATATATATATATATATATATGCAAAATTACAATATATATATATATATATATATATATATATATATATATATATATATGCAAGATTGCAGTATATATATATGCAAGATTACAATATATATATGTGCAAGATTACAATATATATATATATATATATATATATATATATATATATATATATATATATATATATATATACAAT
Organism: Acanthosepion pharaonis; assembly: GCA_903632075.3. Classification (NCBI taxonomy): domain Eukaryota; kingdom Metazoa; phylum Mollusca; class Cephalopoda; order Sepiida; family Sepiidae; genus Acanthosepion; species Acanthosepion pharaonis. The sequence continues at coordinate 113,246 of CAHIKZ030005632.1, read as the reverse complement.
ATATATATATATAAAGATTACAATATATATATATAAAAGATTACAATATATATATATATATATATATATATATATATATATATATATATATATATATATATATATATATATATATATATATATATATATATATGAAAGATAGGAATAGATCAAGGCATCTGGAGACGTCGATTGACATTACATTTGAATAGTTAGAGATTATAGCTATCATGGAAACAGGAAAAGAGGAGAGAGTTCCACAGGCGAGAAGTGCGAGACATGAAGTTATTGGAGTAGAAGAGACGGCTACATTTAACAGTTTCGACAGTGAAAGGGTGAGAGCGAGATGCTAGCCTAGTTGAACACTTAAGTTCATGAAGTCTGGGAACCAGCGAAAGCAGCTCATCAAAGCAGTTACCCTGAAAGTATTTGTAAAAAAGACAGAGGGAGGCGACGGCACGTCTGTGAGAGAGCGACTGCAGACGAGATGCCAGATCAGGGCCAATTACATTGCATATCGGTCTCTGGATTTTATCAAGGACCTTGAGAGAAACAGAAGGGGCTCCAGACCATATATGGCAGCAATACTCCATGCAAGAGTGAATGGTATATATATATATATATATATATATATATATATATATATATATATATATATATATATATATATATATATTTTTCTCAGTCCATGACATTTCGCAGAATCGAAAAATATTGAATTTTATTTCAGAATAAAGAATAAAGTTTCACATCCCTAATTTATTGTAGAGATATTTCTATGTTTTGTTTTTTTTTTTGAATATGTCAAGTTTGAATCTGTGCTTACGTCATTGATAACTAATGAAGTCGCTTTTTCCTTTTCGTAATAATACGCAGTTATTAAAGATATAAACGAGGAACAGAGATAACTTGGATTATGAATATGTGTCCACAAAAAATAATAAAAAAAAAAAAATACGATGGGTATCTTAAATAAAAAGAGACTATAGTTAAAAAGAATGCAAAATAAAATTTGAACAGATGACCTTTTAAAAAATGTTCTGTTTTGTCCACTTAAATTCCAGAATAATTTGCCATGTAATTTGGTTAGTAGTTAGAAGCTTAAATATCGTTTTATCGACGGAAATTGAATAAAGAAGGCGTTGACTGGAATTCGAAATAATCTCCTGCTGTTTAAATCATTTATCAAGAAATCAGTGCTGTAACTAATATCAAAACCTATTTAGTTGTTAACATTTTATGGGAACTTTTTGTCGGACGATATAGGGATCCGGAAACTTATTTTTTGTTTGAGTAGAAAGAATATTGGATTTTCCCAATTAATTAAAATTTAAATAGATTAATCTGTCAGCTTAATAATTCCGATATATATATTTTACGGTTGTTTGTTGTAGGAAACTTCGGTAGATGATGAGTGTTCTAGAAGGAAGAAAAGGGAAGAACTCTCCACTGTTGGCTATCGAATATCTATAAAACCAAGCTTGGTATAGTATAAAACCAAAATAATATGGCACTTTATAAGAATCAAATTCACTATAATTCATACTATACTTCATCAGTTGGACAAGCGAACGAGAAAACGACAATTCTCCGCGGTAAACCTTCTCTCACACTGTCTGTCTTTGCCTCTAACTTTCTCTCTCTCTTACACAAACACACACACATATATGCTCACACACATACAGATATATATAAATCAGTTATGTGATATGCGTGATATACGCTTAGGCACATCTTAGTCTTATCTTTCGATACATAACTGACGAGGCAGATTTTTCTCGCAATAGGTTGTCATATCTTTCTGCGGTAGACCAGTTGCCAAAGCTATACTTAGCTTATACCATAGCTGGTAGGAGAAGAGGATTTAAGCCTTTCCCAAGCACGTAAGTGAATATAATGGAGTTGACTGGAATTCGAACTCAGCTCTCCGATTCCTCAGTGCGAGTCGCTATCCATATATATATATAAATAAGTAGACACTGAGGTCAAGAACGAGTGTTAATATGTTTCATGGTTGAACGCAATCTTCAGTCTATGTGTGTTTTGTGCTGGGTCGACTATAAATGGGACATTATGGTTAGCAAGGTCAGAAACTTCCGGTTTATTATAGTATTCTAACGATTGTAGGGGAGGTGGCAACGGCTATATTTCACACACATTATATTATACACACATGACTCGAAGATTGCGTTTAAAAATGAAACGGACTGTGGCGACTCGGTGTTGACATCAGTGTCGACTTTTATATTTATATACGCTCTATCTCTGATACTGAGCACTTTAACCAATAAATATAGCATATCCTACAACTATACTTTTATCACACACATACACACAAACATTAACACACACACACACACACACACATATATATATATATATATATATATATATATATATATATATATATATATATGGGATAACGATATATAAATTTTATATGTCAAAAAAAAGTTTGTGAGGTTTATATATATATTAGGTTGGTGCAAAAATAATGACGTAATAATGTCGTTTTTGACGTTAAAAATACGTCAAAAACGACATTATTACGTCATTATTTTTTTGCAACTAATATATATATATATATATATATATATATATATATATATATATAGGTACAAATCCGTGTGTAAGTAATTCAAGTGAATCCTAATAATATAAAATATTAAAACTGATCCACAAAAGAGAGCTCAATATATTTATTGCAGAGCATGTATTACGAATCGTTATTCTTCCTATTCCTTCTCTCCCCATCTCTACTTTTTTCTCTGTCTTTCTCTTTCAGCCCTTTTAGATCCCTTTTCCCTTATTTATTGTCTTTTCCTTTTTTTTTTTTCCTCCCGGTCTCTTTAAATTAAAAAAAAAACAAAAAACTTAGGCTTCATATTTATTTTATTTTACCAAACCTTTTTAGTGTCGATAAGCTCCGGAAGAAAATTTTTCTCGGAGCGAATCTGGCCATACAGATGCAGTATTTCTGGATTTCATTTATATGCAATATATATATATATATATATATATATATATATATATATATATATATATATATATATATCCGAGAAAATTTTTACACGTACGCTTCTTACAGAATCTAAGCGGCTGATGAGAGAAATTCGAGAAGACAATAATAATAACTTAAAAATGCAACTTATGAAAAAATGTTCAACAGCATTTCGCCAGTAAGTCTGTCTTCAAGTTGTGTTTAAAAATTATATACATGTATAAAAATATAAAAACTACAAAAATTATGTCTCTGTACAAACGCCG
>CAHIKZ030005632.1:82500-105000 GCA_903632075.3 Acanthosepion pharaonis | reverse complement strand
CATTTTTTATGTGTAACATTCTTTTTATAGATACAAGTATTTAAGTAAATGCTCTGTTTAAAATAAATGGTATTAAATAACATTTACCGGCCTGAATGTCCGATAAATTTTCATAGAAAATATTCGCCCATTGACAGGATTCGAACCTGCATCCTATACGGAACAGTCATCTGGCATGACGTGCCTAACCTCTCGGCCACAAAGGGTCGTTCGGTTGGCAAGGTCAAATCTACTGCTTATAAACTTCTAATGGGTCTTGTTCCTTGCCAACCGAACGATCCCACTACTCCACCGTGTCTCCTAAAAAATGCATATATATCTTTATATTTTAGATATATAGAGAGATTCTTTTCTTTTTTTTGTGGTGGGGGGAAGCAAAAGTGTGTCTGGTTAGCTGTGGGTATGTTTGGATATGTGTATTTATTTATGTCTAAATATTTATTACTTTGTGAATATGGTAGCATAAATTTGAGTAGGTGGAAAGAATTCTGTTAGAATTAAACTTTTGCATCCTATCTGCACATGTTTGAACTTACAGCTTGTTGGTACAATCCAGTTGGGTGCCATTTTGGATTTTGAGCTTTCTGGAATCTCAGAAAGGAAAATGAATTGCTAGTACTCGTATCAATTTCTAATATCGATGTTTAATAAATTTAGCACAGCACAAGAATACAACTGTGATGCAACATTTAACGCAACAGGTTGTATTGTGTTATATCGTGCAATAATATTAGAAGACGTTTAATGTTTTATTTCCAATATTAATTATGTCAGATTAAGAAACAAACTGGAATATGGATTGAGCTCTAAAATTAACGTTGCATTATTTCTGTCTAATTATTATAAGAATTGTTCATCTCATTTTAATTACTTTAAAGATAATTTATCAGCTTCATATCAATTTAGTGATTTTTGATAGCTACAGTTACATTAAAAATACATAATGTGTATTTTCTGAACACCTCTCTACCATATATATATATATATATATATATATATATATATATATATATATATATAATCGTTGACCTGAAGATTACGTTTAATCATGAAACAGACTGTCGAAGCTAGGTGTTGATCTCAATGTCCACTTTAATTATATACGTCTATATGTATATACAGAAAAGTCCCTGAATCCTGAATTAGAATCCTACAATATCAAAAGAGATAAAACAAGCACAGAGGCAGGCTCCCTACAAGTTTCTAGCCAGTGATAAGCTAGAGTTATTAGTGTGATTTTCGATAACAACGTATCCCCAGAGATCCCCTGACATATTCCTAACACATAATTTTGTATTTTTATTCAAACTGAGGATGCCAAAGAGAACATGATTTTTCTCCGGCAAAACGCGTTTTTTCTAAAATAATTTTCACTTTGTTTCGGCACTTTCACTTTACTTTCGAATACTATAGTAGATCCTACCAACACCCACACACCCACCCACCTATATATATATATATATATATATATATATATATATATATATATATATTAAGTCTGATTGCGCGAAAGCGTATGAAACTGGTAGTTGTGGTCTATTACAGCCCACTTTTGAAATTTGTCTGAAAAATATATTTAAGCTCTACCATTTATTATGACCGTGATTAATTTTTTTTACCTGTGTTCAGACTCTTTTTGAAATTAACTATTCTTATTTATATATATATATATATATATATATATATATATATATATATATATATATATATATGTGTGTGTGTGTGTGTATATATATATATATGTTTATATATATATATATATATATATATATATATATATATATATATATATATATATTCATACATGTTTCATTAAATAATATAGACAAGCTGTGTCTATTTATTTTATGGAAATTATTTTCATATAGTCTGATAAGCTTAATAACATTATCATTAAGCGAAGAAAGAAAATCACAATATTGATCCATATTTTTTAATCCAATCTAAGCTTTCGGCTTACATAAGCCATTATCAAAGATGTCAATTACTGTACAACATATTAAGCAATATACAGACAAGACAGTGATGATAGTCTGTGATTGTTTACATGTATGATTTCCTAGCAACGATAAACACGTGCATATAAGACGCTAGAAGCTAAATATATATATATATATATATATATATATATATATATATATAATGTAATTGTTAGTTCTTGCATCAGAGAGATGTTCATTCTAGGGTATCCTTTATAGGCGGGGAAGTAAAAAAAAGCATAAATATTATATAATATAGAAACGCCATAAAATTAGCTACGGTTGCATTGATAACATTGAATCGATAAAAAAAAAAAACATGACACAATACAAATGACAACAACACAAAAATAACACTAAATTTAATTGAAAAAACAAATACGCAATGTTCACAATAGAAAAACATAGAATGAATCTGGGAATACTTTCAAATGATATTCTTTTAATTTCATGGTTCCAAACATGGATAGTCCTAGGTATGACAATAAACTACATCTGGCTGCAAGGCATCTGGTCGAGAGATTGGATATTTTGAGGAGCGTGAAAACATCTCTTAATTCCTGGTGTTCTAAAGTTCACCCTGACCCGGAGTGGTAGTACCTGTTAGGGTCCCAGCTATGGGCAAATAGTGAAGCCCCCACCCAAACAAAAACAAAAGATTAAAAATACATTTTTATAGTAATAATACCAGCAGCACATATTTATAGTAGAATTACCAACAATATATTTTATCTGTAATTGAAGACATGCAGTTGCATTCAAAATATTTAGATTTCGGCATCAAATAATCCATAGAGATGTTGATATACCGCTAAACAAAATCAACCAAACTAAATACAGAAATAGGCGTATATAAAAGACGGTTTGTCTGCTTTCTTTTCTTTTTGTTTGTCTTTCTTAAACCGCCACATTAAAATAATGCACACTTCCCAACCCGGTGTCTCTTTCTTGCCGTTTTACCATGAGTTGCTCTTGGGTTGTAAATTCTTGCCTTTTGATTTCTTTTGGGGCGGATTTTGTGACATAGCAATCTAAAAATAATGGCCATATCCATAACAAATTGTACTAATGAATGCGGTGACTCAAAACACACGACGCTAACTTGTGCAGTGTCGATTGTATGTGGTTATTCAGTACAAATGCGTTGAGTATTTTTGGAATGTCTTTCGCTTTTTGCTAGAGTGAAACTTCATTCCATTCCTTACCAACATTTGATGTACAGCCAACCAAGGACAGAAGCAATGCAGAAGAGTATTAAAGTCTAATCTCAATCAGATCGCATAGGCAGATACGAGTCTAAAGTACGGTTTCCTAAGTGTGTTAAAAAAAGAGAAATATCTCTATATATATGTGAATGTGTGTGCGTGCATATTTATTCATATACATAATTTATAGTGTTGTATAGGAACATGTGTATGCGTGCATATTTATTTATATATAATGTATAGTGTTATATGCGAATGTGTGTATGCGTACATTTTTTCCATAATCGTTTCACCCCAAGCAAGGCGATGATATTACTAGAACGCAGCGGGTCGCAGAGAATGAAAAGGAGTGTGAAAAGACTTTAGTGAGAAGTGAATAAAAGGACAATAATGGAACCTGATTCAGGAAGACAGAAGATGCGTTTATTATTTGAGAAACTTCTTCGCACTTTCTCATTTTCAGTTTTCTTTTATTTCTTCTGTAATTTTTATCCCCCACCCCGGCCACTTTAATTCCTAAAACTTCTATGACGTGTGACTTGTTTTTGGAAGCTTTATTTTTACCCTCATCTCATTTTAATTTATTTTCGAATTTTCTTTTTGTTTAAATTTTATTTAATTTAAACTTTTATTTTACATATACGATTGGGTTGATTTTTTTTTTTTTTTTTTAGCAATCCAAGTTTTAATAACCCTTCCCTGAATCTAATTTGCTCGTAAACCTAATTTTTCTTTTGGTCCTATTTTGACGTATGACTTGTTTTTGGCAAGACAAGTTTTTAATTCCCCTTTTGTTTGTTTTGTTGACAAACCCAGACTTTGATCCTTTTTTAATTTTTAGATTATTTCTTTTCGTTTAATTATTCTTTGTTTTTCTTTCTTTTGTTTCGTGAATTGATGTAAATTTGGGGTGAACTTTAAAATAAATTGTGTTACCGTCACGTCGGAGCATTGCTATGGCGGACTGACCCAAACACCCTACCCCCGTGCATGTTTGACAAGCTGTAGTTCCTAAAAAGACGACCTGGATGGAAAACATGCATAAAAATGACGTGAGTTACTACGCGGAATTACAAAATAAAAATACGAGGAATACGTTAAAAAAACGAGTTCCACACGATACCAGAAATGCTGGACGCTGTCAATACGAGGGGTGGGGGCTAAAGAATTTGAAAATTGGGCCCAAAGTACTGGCCCGAAGATCAAACGACTTTTGTGTTATCCTGCTAGCCACTGAGCAAGCGGCTAAATAGTTGGACGGACGTATTCTACCAACGAAAACTGTCCGTTTCCAGATCGAATACATGGACACACCGGAAGACGAAGGTGACCATGCATAAGGGTGCCCATGAATATCAGCAAGGACCGGATGGGGGCCTTTTTCACCCAATATGGGCAAGTAGAGTAGGTCTCTGCCATAATTAGAAAAGCGGGCATTGCTATCTGGGATATGTCCTCCAAGTGACAATGACCTGCAGGAACTTTGAAGAGATCCCCAACATATTGATATGCCGGGAGAAAAAGATGATGGTGGTGGTAGAAAGCCGGTGACCCTACTGATGGTCGTGTGGGGCCTTGGGGCACAAGTCGAAGTCGTGCCCCGGTAAGAACGTGGCGACACAACCTCGCCTGAAAACAGCAACGACGGAAGCAGAGTCTGATAAGGCCACCAAAGTTGTCTGGAAGGAGGTAGCAAGGAAGAGACGAAAATCGACAACAGACCCGCTCTCGCCCCAGCAGGACGTGCCACCACCACCACCAATCGTAGGAGAGACCAGATGATGTGCAGCATCAACAAAATCTGAAACAACAAAAGCGCCAGCAACAAGAAAAGCAAAAGAAGCAGCAACAAAAAACAGCAGTATAAGCGACAAAAAAGCAACAACAGCAGCTATAGAAGCAGCAACAAAAACAGCAACAACAGCAACAACAGCAACAACAAGAACAAGAACAAGAGAAACAACAGCCAAAAAAGCAGCAGCAACCAAATTCGGAGATGGAGGCGGAGGAAATGCCTCCACCTCGGTCTTCCTCTTTGAAGAGAGAGAGAGAGAGAGAGAGAAGAGAAAGAGGAGGATAAACCAATCAAGAAGAAGAAGCGAAGTAGGGCGGAGAGAGACATGGACAGAGCCAGGTTCAATCGGTCTCTGTTTCGCCAGCAATGATTATGGATACTGCCCCAAAATCAAGGAGTCTCTCCCCTTCACCCGCTTGGGCTTAGTCTCCACCCACCACTTCCACACCTGTTCACTTCCGCCCACTTTAACCAACCAGGAAAAAGAAAAAAGAAGAAGAAAAAGAAACAGTTCCCCAAAGTTCAGAAAATCTGTAGTGGACAGAAGGGAAGCAAAGAGGAACCTTTCCACCTAGAAAAGAGCCCTCCTGGGTCCCCTATTTAAGATTGCCTCTGTTAATGGAAAATCGGTGGAGGACCTCCACAATTTCCCCTAAGTGTGATAGCCTTCGTAAGAGACACGGAAAGTTACGTGAAAGTGTGATCCCAACTGTTCGAGGCGAGGACGCATTGTCTAGATGGAAACCCCGGAAATTAAAAAAAACTTTTGAGATTTTGTGTAGGGAGATTCCCGGTAATGCTCCATTCCTCTCTCTATAGGGTTTTAAAACTAATCTATTCCATGGACGTTGGCGGTTTTGTCCGTGATGGACGGATGACGTCGGAGATAGGCACGGGAATCCGTCGGGGTCCCCAATTGACGCCTAATATGTGAATAGGGACTTTACTCTTTTTCTCATTTTCAAACTTAAATTATATCTATCAAGATAGCTAGTTTGAACGCGAATGGCCTGAGAGACCGTGTTAAGACAGTCCGCCTTCTTCGTGACCTCTTGTCGTTCGGTGTGGGTATCACCGCGATCCAGGAGACGTAATTTGTTTGCAACGTTGATGCTTGTGTGTTTTATCTAACGACTTAGGCGTTTATTTAGCATACAGGCATTGACTAGCCAGAGCATCTCCCTGCTGGTGAAGCCTACCCTGGATGCAAGAGTGAAGCTTGTTCACGTCGATACCGAGGGCCAGTGAAAAGTGGCTTGTTCCAGATGGTCGCGGTTTATGCGCCCAAAGACCTGCAGGAGCGCGTCTCGTTTTGGCATTAGCTTGGATCGTACATTAGCGGAGAACTGGAAAGCTGTCCTGGACTCCAAGTTAGACAAGGGGCGTGAAGCTAGCGGACAGTCAGGCGATCTGATCGTCAAATTTGGTCTCGTCGATAGATACCGGATCGGTCGCCTAGAGGGGGTGATGTGTACGTCGGCATGTAGTTGGTCGTCTGTCCAGGTATCTAGCTTTCTGGATAAAATGTTAGTGAGAGGGGCCGATGTAGGTCTGTTAGACTGTCCCACTTCACACTGGTTAGGTTATTCGGGACATAGACTCGGTTATGCCCGAGTGACGTTAGTTGCTAGGCCTAGAATGGCCTGGCTATTGGAAGTGTAATCTGTCTTTACTGGGCAGGCGGGACTTCCGGCAATAACTGATTAGCGTCGTACAGTGCTAACTAGTGAGGGTGGTTATCGGGTGGTAATGTTTAAATTTCTTTTATTTTCATTAACTCATGTATTACGTAAAAGCAACATTATATACCAATTTAAATATCTCTTGGGGGACTATATCTCTGACCAAAAAACAAAAAACAAATAAACAAAAAAACAAATATATATGTTGGGTATACAACAGCTACACTAACAAGACGTCTTGCACTACGCATGTTTGACCATTCGTCCATTGCGAGACATCTACAACAAAATTCCTGTCCACATTCACAATACAAAAAAGTTACTGATCGACAACACAACTATCCTACAGCAAGAAAATAATAAATTCAAGCCACAGATCTTAGAAGCAATTTATATTAAAAAATTAGAGTCGGCACTGAACAGAATTAACCATGAATACTGCAGTAAAGTTCTGAAATGCCTGTAAAGAAACAGATTTTCACGCTTTAATGCGCGCATGACAATCACGTTATAACACAGAGGGAAAAAAAATTAGATAATGAATAATTTTTCACGTTCTAATGAAAGCTCACCTCATTGTCAACAGTTTGCATTTAAAAACGTAATGAAAAATTACGTTAATGGATAGCAACGCACAGCTTTGTATAAATACTTGTACCCCTGAATGACATATAGTTTTTTACTACTTTCACCCCTGAAGATGATCTTGGAAGAAGATCGAAAGTACTTGGGAAATGAAAATAAAAGAAATTTAAACAGTTATAGCACATTTCTCTCATCCTTTAATATCAATACACGGAAGGTTATTCGTGAGTATGAATGGATTTTGTTAAATAATGTCTGTAATTTCTTCAGTCAAACGTGCCTAAAAGAGAATTTGTTGCCTAAATACACAAATTTTAAATTATATAATCCAGCACCCCACCAGAACAATATCACCTGGCAATTTAAACGTGGTCTTGTGAAAAGGCAGATAGATGTAAATAATGTTTATTAGATAACACTCAAGAAACGGAAGCAAGAGATACACAACACACTACAAAAAATACCACCTCTGAACAACTTAAACAAATATTACATAGACTAAAAGAAATTACTAACAGAGCAGAATGAAAACATAGGTTAAAAATTCAAAGAAAACTCAATACATTATGTAAAGGAACAATATATCTCCTGAATAACTTTGAAAGATTTATAAACATTTCTGACTATGATTTTACTGACAACCAAAAAGAACTACTCAACCTTCGACTTAACTGCCATATATATAAAAATATAATGGACGATATAAAAAAGTTGAGAGTGAAACATTATACCAAAATATAATTAAACTCCAGGAACATCAGCTAGTTACCACCGAACCAGAAATCCGTGATGTACTTAAAGCAGGATCTATAAAAGACAGGCATGATAAAAAGGAAAATTCATCTAAACTCCTAAATAAATCACTAAAAATTGCTGCAAAAGTATTACGCAACCACCCAGAAATAGTAATTAAAAAAGCTGATAATGTAAACATCTTTGTTGTTTTAAACAAGTCAGATTACATTTCAAAAATTGAAGTTACTTGATGATAACACCAAATTTAGAAAACTTACTAATAATCCTACTACTCAGCTAAAAGTGAAAAATTAATAAATCAATCACACCTATGAAATCGGAATATGGCAATCTAAAACTTACCAAAATAATCGGAGACTATAAACCAGGATACATTTATGGTTCTATCAAAATGCGCAAACTCAACTTTCCACTCCGCCATATTATATGCCAAATTTCCACTCCTGTCTACCAGCTAACTAAAACGCTTAACCAATTAATTACACCATACATAACTAACAAATACAACATTAAATCAACCCTTGAACTTATACAAATATTAAAAACTGAAAAACATAATAATGAAACCATAGCATCACTTGAAGTTGAAAATCTGTTCACTAACGTTTCAGTTAGAGAAATGATTGACATTATTATTAAAAAATATATATAATAATTCATCTATATCCCCCCATTAAAAATTAAACCTAAAATATTAAGAAAGTTACTTTTAACCTGTACCACTGAAGTCCCATTTTATGATCACAGGAATAACGTATATGGGCAGCGGGATGGCGTGTCAATGGGTTCAGTTCTGGGCCCAACCTTCGGCCACTTCTATATGGCCAGCCTAGAAAATAATATATTTAGTACCACCAAGAAACCCTCCATCTACCTAAGATATGTAGATGATATCCTTATTTTAGTTAAAACGTAGAAGAAATAATGGAACTAAAAAAAAATTAAAAAAAAAACTCTGTCCTCAAGTTCACATATAAACTTAACAAAGATAACAAAACCCTTTTCCTTGACATTTTAATAGACACAAATAATAACACATTTAATACCTCTCCGTATAAAAAACCCAAAGAGCAAAAACTCTTGCACTCTCAACTGTAAGACTAAATGTTCAGATTACTACAAAATAGGTCTTACACAGAATTTAATTAACCGAACACAAATTAATTCCTCCACAAAAAAAGATTTTCTACACTGAACTAAAACAATATTAAGCAGACTCTCATTAATAATGACTTCCCAAACACAAATTGTAGATGAACAAATAAGACGATATATAAAAATCCTTAACACACGTCAAATAGAATAGTGTACTTCCTCAAAAGACACTATATATATATATATATATATATATATATATATATATATATATATATATATATATATATCAAACTATTATATTCTAACCAGATGCGTGCTAACTACAAACAAAATGAAAAATCATAAAGAATCTTATTCATGCTATGTATCTTCCATGGATTCTGATAAATAATAAAATTATTTATAAATTATACAAAAAACAATACAACCAATTTAATTATTCGCAATAACTCTTGCCCCCCAACTGCAGTAATGTTCTGAAATGCCTATAAAGGAACAGTTTTTCACGCTTTAATGCGCGCATGACAATCACATTATAACGCAGAGGAAAAAAAATTCCATAATGGATAATTTTTTCACGTTCTAATGAACGCTCAGCACATTGTCAACCGTTTGCATTTAAAAGCGTAATGAAAAATTACAGTAATAGATAGCAACGCACAGCTTTGTATAGAGACTTGTACCCCTGAACAACATATAGTCTTTTACTACTTGTACCCCTGAAGATGATATTGGAAGCAGATCGAAAATACTTTGGGATTGAAAATAAAGGAAATTTAAACAGTTACAGCTCATTTCTTTCATCCTTTAAAGGTTATTCGTGAGTATGAACGGATTTTGTTAAAAATCAGCAGATATAATGTCTGTAACTTATTCAAGCAGATATATACACATACCGTTACGAATTTGAAACATATAGAGATATGAACATTAGTTTAAAAAAAAAAGAAAAGATGAGTTCGCTCAGAGAGGAACACACAACACAGGTGTCGACGAACTACAAACACAAGATGAACGTTTGTAAATAATTTTGTATAGCAAAAATAATAGAATATGGAAAGAGTATTGTATAACATACCTAGAATTAATAAAAAACACTTATCTGGTACTGGGTGTTAGTTCAACCATTGTAAGTTTAAATGTTCATAATTGCAAACCGACAGAATCTCTTTAAAATGTCCAAATAAAAGTCGGTAGTTCTTACCGCAATATAAGTTGGATGACTTTGGAATGTTACGTGTACTTTGTTTTCCTTCAGATAATCAAATTACATTCAAGATGAAGTTGGGATGATTTCTTCGGTTATAGTATACTTTTATTCCCTACACATGAAGTAGTCGAATAAATCCACGGTCTTTGGTAATAATATCTTTTTATTCACTGCACATCGAGTAGTTGAATAAATCCAGGATCTTCGAGAATAATATCTCATTCCTTACACAACACAACACAACACAACAAGTAATAGAATAATTTCATAGGCGAATTTATCATGAGCGCACGATGAGAGTCAATTTACCTGCGACCAGTCGGGTTCAGAGATTATCGGGAAACTGAAATTACAATTAAAAATAGCACTTGGTAGCGCATATCACGTCAGCTTAGGTGAGCTTACGTACTTCATTAGGAGGTTAAAATTGAAATCGAAGTAAAAGATTCAACAATAGAATAAGAAATATGTAACTTTTTTTTATTAAAATCTGGTCAGATAAAAAAGAGCATATCTTTAATTCTCCATGGATCAGTCAGTTATGTGCCATGCGTGATACACGTTTAGGCGATCATGTATCTTTCGATACATGACTGACGAGGCAGTAGGTTGCCATTTCTTTTTGCAGTAGACCAGTTGCCTGTTCTGATATCATAGCTGGGGAGAGAAGAGGAGGATTCATACTGTTCTCAAGGGTATTAGCAAGTAAGTGAATGTAATGGATTCGACTGGAATTCGAATTCGGCTCTCCGATTTCTCAATCCGAACCGCTATCCATTACTCCACCTCCATGGATAAAGAGTCCAAAACACGATACCAAGCACACAAAAGAGCTAAGGTGGAAAGAAAATAATCTAAAAGATGTCAGATTTGTGCTGAAAAAGTCTAGTAAATGGAATACACATGAAAATGATAAAATCATGAGCTTTTGGTTTAATAACGAATTCTCATGAAAAAGTAACGTACTTCTATAACTCAATCGTAATTTCGACCTTCCTCAGCAGAACCTTTGTCATTCACTCCACGGCTGTGAACCAATGACAAAGAGGCTCGAGTTATGGCACAGCGTTCTACATTCAGTTAAACCACTGAACAACATAGTTTTTAGTCAGCATGAAACACATCTCTCATCTCTGCAGAATTCCCGCCCTCAGTACCAGTGACGCCTGGTCCTTCTGGAGTTGCCTGAATCGCCTCCGAACAGCTATTGGTCGTTGGAGGATCAACCTTCAGAAATGGGGATATGGCACTGATGGTGATCCCAACTGCCAATGCGGGTAATTACAAACTCTGGAAAATCGAATTTGAATCCAATCTTGGAAATTCATGCACACTTAACATCCTTGAAACTTTAACACTCCAGTCAATGCTGCGTGTGCAACGCCAAATGGATGTAGTGTAGCGACTGGATAATAATAATATTTATCAGAATTGAAAAATATAGAATTATCTTTTATCATCTTAGAATATGGTGTTTTGTTCCTCCCATCAATACAGTGTCAAATTAATCCTTGATATTTACATTTTCGATTTTCAAATGTAATATCTTGCTTACGTCATTGATATCTACATATGTTTTTAATTAAGTAATTCATCGAGCCTGAAAGAAACCTCAACAGGATGCAGAAAGCACTGGACGGCCGTTTCATCCTATATTTGGGACTCATCAGAAGTGCGTATCGACTACCGAGAATTGAAATCCGGACAGTTAGGTTACCATGCAAACGTCATACCAACGGTGCCTCGGTGACGATGAGGCAGCAAATAAAGCGCCGCTCGCTCACATATTCCGTGGTGGAATTCAACTGAGATACTCTCTAACCATAGGACTGTGCCCCCAGTTTTTTTTTATACATTTGTTAATTTATGTAAATTTTTTGTTTTACTTTAACAAAGCATGTATCTGTTTATTCTTTAATGAAAACAAATTTCAAATTTATTTCATCTAACAATTCCTTGTTTTTCTTAAACTAAGATACATCAAAATATATATATCCATTAGTTCTTTAGTTAAAAAATAAACTTTGTGTAAAAAAAAAACTTTTTTGCACACAGATATCAACGACAGTGTAAAAGTCAGGGATCGATTTGACATTGTATCGATATTATGAACAGGACCCTCACTTCTAAAATGATAAGAGATCAGTATTTTTCTATTCTGACAAGTGTCGCATTTAAAAAAAAACATCTAAAAAATATTACCGTATTTTCCGGCTTACAAGACGCCGCGGCTTGAAAGACGCACCCTAATATTGGAAAGAAATTTCTAAGAAAATAAAAAGTGATTTTCATGCAACAACACATTCACCATGCGTCTCTCATATACTGGCGCCACGTCTTGTTTACATTAATCACTCGTCCGATTTTGTTTGTGTGGCAATGACATACTAGTCAAGAGCAGAAAGTCGCTGCTAAGTAAACAGAACATGTTTAAGCTTGTGGCTCGGCTCCAGGAAGATTTATAGTCTTGGAAATACTTGTAATAGCTAAGTAGTGAGGTTGCATCATATAAAAAGCTGAATTAGATAGATCGTTAACATTATAGTGGAATGACTCTACATACAAATGCACGCCTCTATCTGTCAATTAGGCGACCGTCCAAGCTTACTTGAGCCTGGGTGTTGCCTTACATTCGTCTTGGAAGACGCACACGTATTTTTCAGGGTATTTTTTAGGAAAAAAAAGAGCGTCTTGTGGGCCGGAAAATAGGGTAATTTGCAAAAACTATGCCCAAAAAACATTTTCTCTATTTTTCCCGAGTGAACCAATATATTGAAGTAATACCGATTATATCATTACAGATGTACGAGATCTGTCTGAAAAGTAACGGGACTGGTGTCACAAAAAGTTTATTTCAATTCCAAACAACAGACTACATGGTTTCCCTTTCGAAGTAACCCCCGACCTAATCTAATGCAGTCTTCCAACCTTCTCTGACACGCTTCTATGCACTGTTGGAAGAATTCCTCTTGTAGGCCCCTCAGCTCCGTCGTTATGGCCCTCTTGATGGCTTCCACGCCTTCAAAATGGGCCCTCTTGATGATCACCTTGAGCTTGGGGAAAATAAAAAAAAGTGAATAGAAAAGCTGTTTCTGTACGGCGAAGTTTTTCTCGGTTTGTAACTCCCTGATGCTCAGCGCGTTGGGAACAGGTGCATTGTCATAATGGAACAGCCACAATTTGTCCTACAAAAAACATGTGAAAAATAATGCAATGGTTGTAGAAAACTAAGATTACGGTTATATGCTCCCCAGATATCATATTATATGATAACATTATCGACTTATTCGTCCTTCAGCTATGTCTTACACAACACATCCAGTCCCAACACTTTTCAAATATTCTCGTGTAACAATTTTACATCTATTCTGACGGAATCTACACTCGAATTCCTTATTAGCAACAGCATCTTTTCTTGTGAAAAAATGTTCGTATGCATGAAGCGGAAGGATGTAAGGGTCAATTTTTAATCAACGAAATTATTTTTGATGGTTGTCGTAACATGCACAAAACATTCAATCACCTGAGTAGAGTATAAAAAGCCTTTACATTCTTCCTCATACTTAATAATCATACTTTTAATCATGTAACCCCAAGCAAGGCAATAAAGTCACTAGAACGTAAAGGGTTACTGAGTTTTAGAGAATATGAGAAAGAAAAAACAGTATTAAAAGAGAAGAAAATAAAAGAAGAGAAATTAAGATTACAGAAGATAATGATTGACATTATGTTTAAATTTTTGAAAATCAAAGTTGAATGGGAAGCAAGAGAGTTCCACAAGCGAGAAGCGCGATAGAAGAAACTGTTAGCATAGAACTTACGGTTACATCTATCCATTTCTACTGTAAAATGATAAAACATTCCCGCCAATGTATTACTGTGGTTAAATTCATAAAGTTTAGGTTGTTACCATGAAAATATTTATAGAAGCTACTTTACTGCGGTGAGAAATTGACTGAAGCCGAGGTGCCAAGTCAGGACCAATAACATTGCTGATTTTTCTTTAGATTTTATCAGAAATCTCTAAATATATACCAGAAGCACCAAACCATGTGTGGCGTCAATATTCAAAGATAGGACAAAATGGCAGACTTATGAATATGTAAAATAGATTCTGATGAGAAAATTCTCTAGCGCGACATAGTGAACCATCTTACCGAGCAGTGGAACTAGTAATTGATTCCACTTCTTGTATGTGTTCTGTAACTTTTGTACTTGGATTGAAGATTGTCTGGAAACATTCAAAATTTCACCACTAATTAGGAATATCCTTTCACGCATTTTGAAGCTTTGAAAAACAAGATTGCCTCTCAACGCGAACACTATAAATATTAATATTGAATATGTCAATATCAATTATAGAATCTTCCAGTGAGACTCATTATCCCCTATCTTTTTCGTTTGGCATTAATTCCCCAGAATAAACTGCGAAATGAAACACATTATGGATACAAAGCTTGGGAAAAGGCTATAAATCATCTTATTTACATGGACGATTTAAAACTGTCCAGAAAAATAAGTGATGAACAACTGCAGGGGCTGCTTCACACTGTGAAACAATTTAGTGGTGCCATCAGAATGGAAAATGGACTTGATAAATGCGCCACGGCTACATTTGCCGACGAAAACCTATTAAGAACATTATACTGGATAAAGATAATATAATTAAAGAATTGGAAGCAGAGGGCAGTTACAGATATTTAGATACTTGTGAATGAAACAGCATTATGAACTCATTCTTTTTCTATATGCCGTGTTTCTTCAGGACATTGCTCTCCACAACATGATCCTGAATAACATTTCTACCTTTGTCACTACTCCCAGCCCCCAATCCGCTCGTCAGATAAGCGGTCCACTGCCTTTTCCTATCTCTCTTGACCTCAATATGACTAGTGAGAATTAGGTTTTTCAAGCCGTTCTTCCTTATTATGTATCCCAAACATTTTAGCCGTCTCTGTCTGAAGTGAATGACAAAACATGGTCTGAGGAAGGTGTCAGAGGGAAGGAACTTGTTAAAAGCTGCAAGGGATAAAGGGAGGTAGAGAACCATAATCGCCTACGTCCTGAAAGGACAAGGCACATAGAAAGTATAAGTGTTCTTTTTGTTGCCATTTTCTTTAAGACTAACTCGTTGCTTACTCGCCTCGTCCATGGAATTCTCAGCATCCTTCTGTATAACCAACTTTCTATTACCCCCAGTTGCCTCTTCATCTGTGGGGAGATTGTCTCCAGCACCAATTAAGGATAGAAGAATAAGTAAAGATGTTAGTGCAAAATTAAAAACAATTTTTCAAAACTGGATTGGATTCCAGAAATAAAAAAGAGGCCATAGACACATGAGCCTTATTATATAGAAGTTTAATATTATTGACTGTTCAGTCGCGTAAATTGATAACGTTGATGTTAAAATTCACAAGCTACTGACAATGCATCACCTTAAGTCAGACATGGAACCTTGTACCTCTCCAGAAAAAGAGGTAGTTTTGAATTATTTCAACTCCAGCTTACATTGAAGAGAGTCACAATGTGACATTTTGTTTATTTACAGCAGTGGTTTTCAACCATTTTTTTTTTTTTTTTTACCAATGGACCACTTTTACTCCTCATTTTTTTTGTGGTGGACCCCATAACCATTCGATGAGAAAAAGCTTCTTTTAGTTTTTACTAATAGATAAGTTTAGGAATTGTATTATAGAATTAGAAAATGCTTTATTTTGAAGTAAAACTAATTTAATGAAAATTAAATTGTATTTAACTACCAAATTCTATGGAACATTTATGCACACTAGTAAAATAACTCTTAGTAAAATATTATAATTGAACCCCAGTAATGCTACATGGACCCCCAAGGTCCATATGGACCCCCCCGCTTGAGAACCACTGATTTATAGAAAACCAAAGACTTAATGTTAAAAAGTGTCGTAAAATGCAAAAGGACCAAAAATGTTAATGAATGGCGCAAGAAAATACATTCAAGTATTTCAACTAAATTAAATGAAGCCAAACTAAGAAAATATGTTCCCAATTAAAATAGTGAAATAAAACTGAATGTGACATGTGACATGTCAAAACAATTACACCGTCTCTAGTCACTGGAGCACTGGGAAGGTTATTTGAAGATGAAAGCAAATATGCAGCCCAAATTTTTGGTTGCTCCCCTAAAAGCGAATTACAAAAAAAAAAAAAAAAAAAATCGTACTCATCCGTACTTCATACATCTCACAACTTTATTTTTTAAAAATGCTTTCACCTCAAGCACAGTGGTAAGACGCAAGCGGTTACTCAGTACAAAAGAAAGTAAGAACACGTTAATGAGGAAAGAGGACAATAAAAGAACAGATGTTAAAAAGGCAAAAAATGACGATTGATATTGCATCTAAGTTTTTGAAGATTGAAGTTAAAAGGATGAAGCCAACAGAGTCTTCCACAAGCGAGAAGTGCGAGAGAAGAGGCTATTAGCATAGATTATTACGGTTACATCTAACAATCAATTTATGACATCTAACTGCAAATCAAGTCAGTCAATTATGTGCTACGCGTAATACACGTTTAGCCGATCATGTATGTTTCGATACATGACTGACGAGGCAGATTTTTTTTCCCACAGTGGGTTGCCATTTCTTTCTGTGGTAGACCAGTTATCATTCAACCCGGTCTCTCCTGCTATTTTACCCATAACTGGGGGGAGAAGAAGAGGATTTATACCTTTTTCAAGGGTATTAGCACGTAAGCGAATGTAATGGATTCGACTTGAATTCGAACTCGGCTCTCCGATTCCTCAGTCCGAGCACATTACTCCACCGTACCTCCTTAAGTCGTGGTACCAAAGAAGGGAGGTCCTCAGAACAATTACTGTGAAAATATTTAAAAAAAAAGCCACAGAGGATCAAGTGGTTCGGACACCCACTCGTATGCCTGTCAACCAACCAGCCCTACGAGCATACACCCTCAGGTACTCTGGTTGGAGAGCGAGAGGTAGACCAAAAAGATGCTGGAGCGACTCAGTGGCAGACATTCTCAGTGTCCATGAGATATCTCTCCTCCAGGCCACTCGCCTTGCCGCAGACAGACAAGTGTGTCTCCCCGCGACGCCTAACAGCACAAGCGGAAGGAAATACTAAAACTAAACTAAACTGTAACCTTGCGTATTTTACAAAAAAAAAAAAAAAAAAAAGTGAAAACGAAATGGAATTCTTAATTTTAAAACTTCTGCACGAATTTTGAACATTTTTCTCCCCCCCCCCTACATAATTCGGAGTAACTCATTAATTAGTATTTTAAGTGCAAAAACTTACTGCCTCTTGACGTTCCTGGTTGAGACTTGCTAGTATTTCGGATAAAACAAAGCAAAGGAAAATAAACAGACAATAATAATAATAATAATAATAAAATTCATTTCTGTCCATGAGCGGGAGTAGTGGCGTGCATTATGATTGGGTGGTGAGAGGGCTAATTTTTTAATTATGAAAGATGAGGCCGTCACGGAGACTTGTACGTCAGATCTAGAGAGCACTCTCAGTCGGAGGTCATCTGGGAGAAATGCTTTGCACTAACTGAAGGTATTTCTAACTGGTCTACACCTGCAAAGTTACGCGCTAATTTTATCTCAACCTGATAATCCTATCGCACGCATTTGGCTGTGATGCATGTGCCTTGGTAGATCTTTATTAAACTGAGTATCATAATAGATGTACTGGGTATCATATATTAGTACGACAGTGTCACTTTTTTGGAGTATTGCTCTCTCACTCATTGATGATATTAATGATGATGATGACTAACTTTATTGGCAAAAGAGAAACAACCTTCTGCTATTACGAAACGAGCAAAAATTCGTTTTAAAACTCGATGTCGAAAAAAGAAATTATCAACATAATCTCCTTACTTGTTAATTCACTTAATAAAGCGCTTCTGTCTAAATAGTATGGATCGCGATATTATACAAGGGAAATTTGATGTCAAAATTCAACTCACAACTATGATCGCCAATCGTATTTTGTTTGTTGTTAAATAATTAATTAATACACTTGTTCATTTTAAACGAAAATTATTTTCTTCCCTCAAAAGAAAAAATTTGCACCAAAAAAAGTTAGCGCGTAAAAAATAGTAATAGTAGAATATTAATAGAATGATAGTACTAAAAGTAATAGTATAATAATAATAATAATAATAATAATAATAATAGACAGAACAATCAAAATTAATCACCTATACACCGTGATCAAAGACCACAAAAACAAAATGTGCTTTCTTATTGACATGGATCTCCCTGCAGACTGTAATGTACCTTTCAATATCTTAAAAAAAAAACAAGGATATTAAAATGAAATCTCAAAAACGTGCCAAATGAGGACATCAAAAATTTTCTAGTTGTAGTTGGAGCCCTCGGATTGAATGGAAAAGGTTACGATAGATTCATTGAAGGGATTCCTGGTGGCCCATGCCTTAAAGAAATACAGTAACATGTACTCACAAGTACGGTTCAAACATTACGAAGAGCTGACCATTTCTGACCTGGCTGGGACCCAGAAAGAAATGAATACACCAGCAATCAAAAGAAATAATAATAATAATAATAATAGAGCCTGCCAACTAATTGATATGACTTTCTCACAGCATTCCAATGTTTCTAAACAAAAGAATTAAAAAAAAAGAGTTTATCGCTGTTGTGATAGGGGTGTTGGTTATGGTAAAGAAGGGTACCGAAAATCATGTGAGTACAATTCATGAATATATCCGGATCTCAGAGCTACAAAAGATTATTTGGTGTGGAACTACACATAATCCCCCTCAATCTAAACGAAACATCCCAAATGTGCAGAGATAACTCTCCTATCGCGTCATTTTTACTCATAGTTCTAGAAGGGGACTTGGTATTTGGGCAATTAAAATTACTCTCTGATAAATTTATACTACACACAATATTATTATTATTTTAATTACTTTGATTTCTGGCGTTTACACATTTCTTTCCTGGTCCCGCCCAAAGACCTAAGGTCAGAAATGGCATCATGACATTTTCTCTTGACCACACACACACACACACAGGCACACACACATACATACACACACATACACACAAGCAGAGACATTTTTTACAAAGATAAGGTCCTTCTTAAGGTGTGGGCTGTACTCGTGAGAACAATTTTTTTTGTATTTTTTTAAGTCATGGGCTTCCAGGAATCCATTCAATGAGTCTACTGAAATCTTTTCCAACCAATCCGAGGGTTCCAACTACAACAGGGATTGTTGATGTTCCCATGTGCCACATTATTATTATTATTATTGTTACTATTTTATGTTGGAAAAAGTATTTAAAAATAATTGCATTAAAGCATAAAAATAATATTTTCTTTTATTTATATGCAATTTTTAACTTAACTTGAAGAAAACATATTGTAGAAATATTGTTTAACATTGTTAAAAACAGTGTATTTTCGTTTCTTTTTCTTTTCTTAGAATCGCGCTCTTCTCTAAGTGTTGCAAAATATTGGAAGAGTTGCATCAATCATTTCGGTTAATAATAATAATAATTCACTCCGGCTATAATTGTCCATGGTTCAAATCTGGTAACGGCCATCTTTAAATGCTGACATAAAAAGCTTGTAAATCACATTCAACATTTTTAAAATGAGCACAGTCAGTTGATTAGTGTTATACGTGATACACAGTATCTTTCGATACATGACTGACGAGGCATATTTTTTCCCGCAGTAGGGTGCCATTTCCTTCTGCGGTAGACCGATAGCCATCCAAGGCTATAGAACCCGGTCTGTCCATAGCTGGGGGAGAAGATGAGGATTCATACCTTTTCCAAGGGTATTAGCACGTAAGTGAATTTAATGGATTCAACTGAAATTCGAACTCGGCTCTCCGATTCCTCAATCCGAGCCGCTATCCATTACTCCAATGCTAAAAATGAGCGCAGGAAGTACTTAATCCGCTTCTTTGCCGTTATTATGATTGTCATTTCTCTCTCTGTCTATCTTTCTCTGTGTGTGTGCGTGAGTGTGTGTGTGTGTGTGTGTATGTGTGTGTGTGTGTGAGAGAGAGAGAGAGAGAGGGAGAGAGAGAGAGAGAAAAAAAAAACATACACCCTATATCTATCTATCTATCTATCTATCTATCTATCTATCTATCTATCTATCTATCTATCTCACATTTGGTTGATTGGTTGGTTGGTTTGTTCGTTCTTTCCTTCCTTTCTTACCACTGTTTAATCTTTGTTCTTTTTTCTTTCTTTCCTTCATCACCACCATCAGCACCACCAGCACCACCACCACCATCATCATCAACATCAGCAGCAGCAGCAGCCCTACGAACGGGTGTAGCCGTAGGGTCGTTGCGCGATTGAGCACTTGACCAGTTCCCTCTACATTAGTTTTAAAGCCAAAGCGGTATTCATGCATAGCGACACTTGGGCGTGAAGACCCACACCCCTCCAGGTCAGACCACAGTCGCTACCCTCCACTGTCCTCCGCTACCCTCCAAATCTCCGCCTCTGTCATGGACACGTGTCTGTTGATTCCATCGAAGAAACGCTTCGCCTTGGCCATAGTTTTTTTTTAAAAATCTTTATATCTAGAATCAACTTACATTATGTAATGTTTATCAAAGTATCTTACAAATTAATGGTAATGAATTTGAACTTCATTTTGGGATTCGTATAGTGGCCCTGTCCACATCTTAGTGGGTTAGGATACTATCGTGTTTTGTGATTTTATATATTAATATATGGTGATTGCGATTCGATTTCAAGGAATGCCATCTCTTGACAGACAAAGCATCAAGCGATACCCGTGCTTCGAATACATTTGTCTCAAAAGGAATGCAACTGTAGTGATGACTTAACAAAGACTTAGGTTTTTTTTAATTCCCAGAAGGCTTACTGCACACCTGGATATCAACCCAGGTATTTATATGTCACCTCGTATTCTAATAAATACATACATGATGGCTGTCGACTCGTTAGACGAGTGTGACCGTTGTTGACAAGTTTATGTTTACTGTTTTGAATTAAGAGTTGTCCTTCTTCTAGACTGGTTGCCAACCACGGCGAGAGAGTCCAATGAAACATATCGCTGGGGAGAGATGAAATTTTATTTACCTTCCGAACTGAACATTTATACACGCGTAAATTAAATAAAGTGTTCACTTGGAAATTCTCTGTAAGTTATTCAGATCGACTTACACCTGATGAAGACCGGAGATGCATAGCGGCCCAGACGATGTGATAAAAACAACAAATATGAAGAAAATAGTCTGCATGCAAATAATAAAAGTCTTACTATTTGAATGTTCTACACTAGATCTTCCCAAGAGTATTTGTGCGTAAGTGAATGTAATGAACCCGAATTCGAACTCGGCTCTTCGATTTCTCATTCCAAACCGCTATTTGTTATAACATCCTCAGATCCACACAAGAGCATAAAGCATCCAATTACGATCAAACTCTTTAAACATTCGAAATATTTTGGAGATGAGCTGCTTTGACTTGAAGGCACGCTGTAAATCAATGTAACTTCTTAACTTCAGCGTGGCTGTTCGTTTCCGAGCATGACATTCTGCTCAGGCCAATTTGCTTCAACATCAATAGAGCTGACACCTAGTTTACTGTGGGCTATGATAAGTTTTTAGCCACCCTTAATTACAGCAATTTTAGCTTGTGTAATAACGTATCTTACTTTTTTTCAGACAATACCGTGTTAGTATCAAGCTACTCTAATCTATGAATGATAGTTGACTTATATTTTGCAATGAAAGTTCGCGGCAGTAAGGATGTTGGTGAATTTCACCGAGGACAAATAATAGGATGGCATCAGTGTGGCAAGTCAAATAGAGAAATTGCTAGGTTTTTCCAGGTTAATCATCAAACGGTTTATAATATATATAAAGCCATTGTCTTGTGGAACATCATTCAGGAATACCAAGCATCGTGTTTGTGTGAACGAAAAGGGCGCTGAAGTCATCAGAAACCGCCGTCAGAGATGTCGCCAACAGCATGGAAATGTCGCCATATGCGGTGGGAAAGACTCCGAAAGAGCTATAGGCTATCAAAGAAGAGTTGCAAGAAAGAAGCCCTTGATTTCAGAGGTTAACAGGAACATGCGTATGGACTGGGCGAGAGAATTCGAGAGCAAAGATTATGAATTTTGGCAGTTTGTAATTTGGACAGATGAAAATAAATTCG
>CAHIKZ030005632.1:62500-77500 GCA_903632075.3 Acanthosepion pharaonis | reverse complement strand
TTGGTGTGATATGCTCGGACACATGGAAAAAACAACAAAACAAACTGCGCGTTCCCCGTGAACTGTCAACGGTATTTCAGCGACCCCTTTTTTAGCACAATGAGGGATGTTCTGTTGCAGGCTTGGAATTCGCGGTACCAAGCAGCTTTACCATATCCCCGGTACCAGGCAGTTTTACCGTAACCTGTCCGAAGATGGAAATAGTATTGAGGTAAACAATATTATCAGATTCCACAAGTGATGGCAGAGCAGGGACGCTCTAAAAACCCGGCCACAGGTTTATATATAAACAATGTTATACACTACACATGCAAATATACATGCACACACATAAGCTTGCTTTACAGTAGACGTGCTAAACCGATGCAAATATGTTGATATTTACGAATCGGCACTAATAGACTGGTTCACTCTAGGAAAGATTCTTTTAGGGAAATCATTTTTTTCATTAGGCCTTCGTCAAGGTGCGACATTTGTCCGAATCGAAAAAAAAAAAGAATGTTTATCAATTGCGGGGGTGGGGTCCTGTTCATAATATAGATACAGTATAAAATCGATCCCCTACTTTTACAAAGTTATTTGAAATTTGTTGTTCTGCTTAAGAAAACAAACTTTTTTTTGCAAATAGGTTTCTTTTAAACAAAGAACAAACATCCATATACATTTTAAAAATTTCACCCCAAGCAAGGGGATAATGCCACTAAGACGCAAGGTTACTGATAATGGAAAAGAGAGAGAAGACTGAGGAGAAGGGACAATAAAAGTTTGGATTTCAGGAAGAAAGAAGATGCAATTGACGTTGCAATTATTTTTTGACGATCGGAGTTGGCAGGGAAAGAAGAAATCGGAAGGGAGTTCCACAGGCAAGAATTGCGAGAAAAGAAACTATTATTATTGAACTTACGGTTACATTTAGCTAGTTCAATAATAAAATGGTGAGACCTCATTGCCAATCAAGTGCTACGGTTAAATTCATGCAGTCGAGACACCAAAGAGATAAATTCAGAACGATTGCTATGAAAATATTTGTAGAAATGTCAGAGGGAAGTCTAGATGCTAAGTCATTATCGATTACATTACAGAACCGTCTTTGAATTTTGTCATTATGCTGAGAGGACCTTAGGTACAGTTTCTGAGAGAGACAGAGAGCATCCTTCGGGGATAAACAGTTCGAAGAATACCAGTACAATCAAACGCTCGGTCACGATGACTTATGAATTCCTGCTAGTACAACCATCGAAGAACAATTATGTCTACTCAGTTTCACTGAGAAGGGTTGGGTCATTTCTTAATAATTGTTTTCAGGAAATTAATAACGATTCCGCACACCGAGACCGCCGCCTTAGCAAGAAGTTACCTTTCTTTCAAATCTAGGTGTGATTCGAACCCAGATCTCATAAGAAAATGAATATTCTACCCATATATATATATATATATATATATATATATATATATATATATATATATATATATATATATATATATATATATAAAAGGGTTTATGTTTGTCCCAAAGAGAGAAAAATATTTATTTTAATGATAGAAAAGCTGCTTTTTTTTATTATAATGTGAATTTTTTATATACTTTATTCTATATCTGTTGCTACACGAGTTTCGGGTCTTGTGACCTTCATCAGGCAAATAATGTTTATTTCTCTGCCCAAAAAATATTCGTTGGCTTTAAGGGGTAATAAAAAATTAAATTTGGTCAGAGAAAGGGAAAGAAAGGAGGAGGTCTTTGTTCTTATCATTTTATATCCCCGTGTATTTTTTCATGTCTTCCCCTATTCTTGTGTATTGTGTGTGTGTTTTTGCCAATATGCGTATATATATTCTTTCTCCATACTTATATTGCATTATTACAAGGAAACCTACATAGTATATATATATATGTGTACACACTTTGCATGATGAAGAGGGTTCGTGCGTGTGTGTGCGTGTGGTCCGAATAGTTTGCTTTTTTTTGTCAGTATGTGTGTTTATATTCGTTCCCCATACATATATATTGTATATTATATTATAATAAGGAAACCTACATAGTAAATACATGCATTTTGTATGGTGTCTGCATGGTGTCTGCATGTGTGTGCGTGTGCGTGTGTGTGCGTGTGTGTGTGTGTATGTGTCTTTATTTGGCCACTATGTATATATGGTGTGTGTCTGAGCATGGGATTATGATTGGTTTAGTGTTGGTTTAAATTTGTCTATGATGTTTTTTCTTGTTTATTAGTCACCTATAGCCATTATGGACAAGGTATGTTAGAAAATAAAATTCTAAAGGTACTAAGGGATAAGAAAAGCTATAAATTAATCAACATCAACATAAGATACAAAAATATTATATCAAAACTCAGTATCCTTCTGTAGATGCACATTTCTACTGCCCGTAGTTTTTTCCTTATCCCTTGAGAGATTGTACTGCATTCACTGCCATATAAGAGGGTTGATATCACATAACAATCGAACGCTCTTTTCTTTGTCAATAACGATTTTTTTTATTTTTCAGCACCTTGCTTCGCTTTTGTAATGTTTCTTAGTCCATGTTTTTCGGATCTTGGTGTCACATATTCCATTCCCTGTTAAAATGCTTCCCAGATCTTGACATTTCTGTCACTGTTTGATGTTTATATCTCCAATTCGTAATTTGCATATCTGGCTTTTTTTTCTTGTCGATGAGCATACTTTTTGTTAGGATACTAGTAAAACTAAATTTTTAAAAAGATATGATATTTTGCTTGTGAGTCAGGTTCAACGAAATATGTATAAAAGATGGATTGTTGTCGAAATATACAATATATATCATTAAGTCTTTAAAAACTGACATTTTTAAAGTAAGCATAAAAAAGTATAAATCACAGACATTTTCTGATCCAGCAGACATTTTTTTCTGTTTTCACCCGGGATTTTTCAACATAATCAGCAGAGAGCATTCAGATTAACATCTAAGAAATATTGGATCTATTTATATTAAGTCTAAACAGATTTTTCTCTTTTTATCCCTTTTTTTAGTAATTGGGCAAATATTTAGGTTTTGTCCTCGATCGACTCTGAAGAGCGAGGAATCGATGACCAGTTAGCTCTTTTTTATTATTCCCTTTTTTGTTGGTATATTTGTTCGACTCTCTTCCCACCCGGCTAGTAAGTTTTCTTCTCATCCTTAATCTTCTCCCTCATTATTTTTGTATATATTTATATATACTTTTAAAAGTCATGGTAAAATGTTTTACCCACCACAGATTATATATATATATATATATATATATATATATGTATATAAGTCGATGGTCAGGACGTGT
Organism: Acanthosepion pharaonis; assembly: GCA_903632075.3. Lineage (NCBI taxonomy): Eukaryota > Metazoa > Mollusca > Cephalopoda > Sepiida > Sepiidae > Acanthosepion > Acanthosepion pharaonis. The sequence goes on along the minus strand of CAHIKZ030005632.1, from coordinate 74,204 downwards.
AGTATGAAATAGTCAAGATTTTCACGTCAAGATACAAGGACCAACACAAAACAACACTGAAAGCCACTGGGCTTTAACCTAAATCGTTTGAAACACAGGCACAAGACGGTACCAACCGGCGATGTTCCATCACCATTGGAACCAAAGCTTCGAAGCCACCAGAAGACAAAATGAAGAATTCAAACGACCAGAGAGAGAAAGGCTTTTAAAATCGACATCGTCCTCCACCAAAATTACTATGTAGTCAAACTATCGGCTGTTCCCTGTAAGAATTGGTCTACTTTGTCATCAACGCCATCATTATAAAGGAACCGATCAGAAAGAATAATATATATATATATATATATATATATATATATATATATATATATATATATATATATATATATAATGAGAACGAAAAGAATATAAATTCAAACGTTCAAAACATTAATTTAAAAAAGGGTCCAATACCAAGCGTAGTGCAATAGTTATTTATTATAAGTTGTTACATACAGACAAAAATACTCACTAGAAAGATGCATATTTGTTTCGATGCCTAAATTAAGCATCGCATCAGGTAACCATCTTTGTTCCTCACCTGATGAGATGCTTACCTTTAAGCATCGAAACAAATATGCATCTTTGTAGTGATTATTTTTTGTCCGTGTGTATATAATATATATATATATATATATATATATATATATATATATATATTCGCTTTGAGGTTTATCAAATTGAGCTCGTGGTTTATAATTGCTGACTAGTCAGTTCGATACGCACTGGTTGCTTTATTTTTTTGACTTTACTCCAGTCTCAGATTGAACTTTTTTTAATGCTATATTCTTTGAAGAGCTAAATGATTATAACTCAGCTTAGATTTTTCTTTATATTCTGTGAATTCTGATGCGTTCTTGGGAAAGAGAGTAGTTCCTGTTATCCTATCCACAGTTTGGAATCCAAAATTTTCTATCTCTTAGACTGGTTGCCATCCAAGGTATGAAAGCCGAGTCTACGTTGCTATTTAACCCATAGCTGGAGATGAGAAAGAGAGATGTATTCATGTTTTCTCCAAGAGCATTTGGGCAAAAGTAAACGCAACAGACGAGATTAGGGTTTGAACTTGGTCCGCCGATTCCAATTTCCCCGCTGATAAACCGTTGCACTATCCGCATAAATAAAGTAAATAAGTACATCAAAATGTCACTGTTTATATCCTCAACGCATTTAATTGAGATTTGCTTTGTGTGCTTTACGTTGGTATAAAATGCAGGATGATTTTTAGAAAAAACGTACCCCCTTATATGGTAGGAAATACCATATTCAATCAACAGCGAGTTATTTCTCTCTCTCTGCCTCTGTGTTTCTGTCTCTGTGTTTCTGTCTCTCTCTCTGTGTCTGTCTCTGTCTCTCTCCCTATATATATATATATATGTGTGTGTGTGTGTGTGTGTGTGTGTGTGTGTGTGTGTGTGATGTGTGCTTGTGTGTGTGTGTGTCTGCATACACATCTGTATTGTGAATTGGTTTTTACATGCTCGGTTGAATAATTGAGGGGCGATTAAATGAAATACCCGGTGAAATGTTTTCGCTTTTCCATCGCTGAAACTAATTTTCTGGCTTTAATCTCACGATTCGAGCGTTCAGCCTACAACATCCGGGAACTGACATTAGACGCACATAACTCAACAACCCGAATCAGTCTCGATTTGGCAGAAATTATTCCCTATGTCAAAATTTAATTTAATTTGTCTGCGATGGAAGGAAACAAAGAGAGAAACGAACCGGGTGTAACAAGTTAAGTTGTATAATTTCTCTCTCGAGCCGATGATCAGTGTTCGATTCCAGGAAAAAAAATGTAACGTTACCTATGTTAGTTTTCAAGTACGCTTTAGTTTTAGTAACTTGGTGCAACATAATCTTCTTTTGAAAAGAAAACTATTTAATAGGATTTCTATAAAGCAAATAGAAAATATCAAGAAAACAGGATTGAAGGGAGAAATATTTGTATACCTGTCGCAGAGCAATGGTTAACAAGCTAGTTCTGTTGGCAATTGTGTTTAGAATAGGTTAGAGCTTGCCGGGATGCGCTAACATTCTGCGTGATTAATATATTAAAAATTTACTTTATTTACACTCCTCGTCTTTGTTGTTGTTATTACAAAGTTTCGTCTGTTATGCTCTCCTGCCTTCATCGAGTACAAATCGATCTGGATAATCTTCAGTGAATTTCCAACTGAACACTTTATTTAATCTACGGGAATAAATTGTTCTCGCACCGTTGACCTTGCTTAGGTATATCTTATTTAATTTATATTTAGTATTGCTCTTAAATAATAGTTTGGCAGACTATTATTTTTTAGAGACAGTGTATCTCTGCTCCGACTTCCTGAGGTTGACCATGGAGTCAGATGCAAGCCATAATAGAGGAAGTCGATTTTGATTGGCTGAGCTAGCGTGGGAAAGGTGATAAGAGAAAAGTTTCATCGAGTTGAGTCTTAACCGTCAATGTAGACGTGTTCACTTTCGTGTCTGAAATGGCTCCCCAGTGAGGGAGAATGGCTCCCAGTGAATAGTTTAGTACATGTCGGCATTAATAAAATTCTTAAGTTAAAATTCTCCGTGTTTGATGTCATTCATTGCTGCCTAAAAGCATCTAGCGATCACCGGCCGAGAGAGAAGATGCAACATTTTTATTGAATTGGCGCCATTGACCAGGATCTCCCGCAATGAGGAGGCTATGCAACACTGCTCAGTTATTACTTGCCGCTTTTCCATTGAGTCTAAGTTTCGCTACTCGGCCAAGGGACCGAACTTAAAATTACTAAGTTAACAAATTCACGAACCAACGCTTTGATCCGAGTGAAGTATTTATAGATCCAAACCTAATCTGCCTGCTTTTTATACTGCTGATGCTTGTTACGGTTGACTGCATTCACTAAAATTTCTTACTGTTGCTTCTGTTGTCTTATTTTTAATCATATGCCACTAAGACGCAAGGAATTACTGGGAGCGGATGAGAATAAATTTTTTGTAGATTAGCTTTTATTAGGCTTTTCTCAAAGTGCTGCATTTGCCAGGATCGAAAAAATATTTAAATGTTTTTAAATTTTACAAGAGGTCCTGTTCATAACATAGATACAATATAAAATCGATTCCTGACTTTTTACAGAGTTATCGGGACTCACTGTTCTGCGTGTTTTTTTGAAAAAGATTTCTTTTAAATAAAGAACAAGCGGACATGCAAATATGTTGATATTTACGAATCGGTACTGAATAAATAGACCTGTTCACTCGTAAAAAATAAGGGAAGATTTTTTGGAAACATTTTTTATAAATTAGCATTCATTAGGGATCCCTCAAGGTGCGACTTTTGTCCGAATCGAAAAAAAAAATGAATGTTTATCCTGTTCATAATACGGATACCTTTGACCATGTTCACCATAGTCTATGAATATAGAATACTGCGCAGTACTTAATCTGTTCAATGAAACAACGTTAAAGATTAACACTCACGAGTCAGACACTCTACTGAATCTGACTATATCGCCAATACCACCAGCAGCTGTTCCGTAATTCTTCAGTCTTCGATATCAAAGGCTGGCAATGAATATTCGGGAAAAAACATGGCCGCCTTTATACAAGTCGCATTGAATATTTTGAGCCTTCTGATTGGTTAATCCTTCTATTGGTGAACTATAAAATGAGTCAGCTCATTTTGGCTGGCTCACTAGTACACCAGGGTACCCCAAAATTCCAACAGATACAATATAAAATCGATCCCCGACTTTTTACAGAGTTATCTGGACTTTGTTGTTCTGCGTACGAAAACAAGGCTTCTTTTTTTTTTACGGACGTATACATTTTTCAATCATTTCAGCCCAAGCAAAACGATAATGCTACTAAGACGCAAGGTTACTGAGAATAGAAGTGAATGAGAAGACTTTAGTGAGGAGATTTGACAAAAAAAAAAGAACGGGAATTAGGTAGACAAAAAATGGCGATTGATGTTGTATTTAATTTTTTAAAGATTGTAGGTGAGAGGAAAACAAGAATTTGGAAGAGATTTCCACAGGCGAGAAAAGAAACTTGGAGAATAACACCTTCGACGGTACTTTTGAATTATTAACAAAATAAATATTTTGTATCGAATATGACCATATAATCAAGATGAAATTATCGCGCGGTTCGAAAGATTTGATGAATCACTTATGTGTAAAAGCAAATTTTATCCATCTGCTCCCGGCTGTTGCTAAAATGAGAACCGGATATAGCAGAGTTGCAGATAGCGAAACGAAATGAAATAAACGACTTTTAAATTTTGCTCTCTCAAAGGTAATTCCTGCCGTCTTCTATATGAGTTGATTAAATAAACTAAAAAAAAAATCTAATAAAGAAATACAAAATTAAATATTTACATCCTTACATATGTAAGTGAGATAATATAAATATGTGTGCGTATACTTTACAGTAATTATGAATTGCATCTACACAACTGTATAAAGTGTATATACGAGATATACTGAAAAGTTCTTGGTCCGACCAACAGTTAATTTCAAAATTAATTCTAAATTTGGTCATTTGTTTACTTTTTGCGAATTGGGTTCGGTCGGGAGCTTTTCAGCACTCCTTCATATAGAGTCAACGACGAAATTATTCGTGCACCCATCAATTTTGAATATTTTTTATCCATTTCTCAGTGTCTAATGCCTGTATGATGCCAGCTTGTTATATATTAACGAGCAATGGCTAGCAAGCTTGTCGCGCTAGAAGAATTACGACTGAGTATTGAGTTCGATCCCCACTGTGAGCCCCCTACTTTCGGCCTTGTGTCACATCTGAGCTACGCATAGAAAATCAATAGGACACCTTGAGGTGGTGCAATGGTTAGCAAGCTTGTCTCGCTAGAACAATTACGACTGAGTAGCGAGTTTGATCCTCTCTGGGTGCCCTATGTTTTCGGCTTTGTGCCACATCTGAGCTACGTTTGGAAAAACACTATGGTAATACGCACAAAAAAGAACATACAGCTCAATTTTTAGAACAATAAGTTAAATACAACAAATTTGACAGGCGAATTATGCGAAATAGAAAAAGACAACATTATTCGTACAGTAGAAAATATGGTTTTTAATTGATTGATTTGTGTAAGTATCAGTAATTTACATAATTATTTTATCGGTGAAACATTCTAGACTATTCATACAGTAGAATAAATTGTTCTGTCTATATGTATTGTAAAGCGCCATCAAATTGTCGAAATCTTTCAAGAGGTCCAAAGTGACAGCCTGGGGTTCACCATTCTTATTTAGAGCTTGATAGTTTCTTTCCGCAGTTATCGTCAGTACATCTGCAGTTGATCTAGAGGAAACGAAAGCAACGATTGCTTGTCTGAAAGAAAATCTCGCAATGTGAGGTTAAGCATTGATTTCCAGTTTGCAGGAAAGCAAGAGACAGCGAGGTATTTATTATACAGTTTAGAGAGGACAGGGGACAGTTCGGGAGTACGCTTCTTAAATACAATTATACGGATACCATCGTAAAAATCCAGTCACCAAGAAACAGCCAGCTCTTGGTAAATTTGTTCCAGTCCCATTAATCGACGAACAGAACTAGACTACATACGATAAAGTCAGCGCGATCAGTAGATTATTTTGAGGTGTTGAATGTTCCAGTTAAGGACCAGAAGAAAGATTTTGAAAGTCATATTTTATGACCAGAGAATTAGGTATCAACTTTTTACAAAACTGCACTGCTTTTGTGGTGATTACGGATTTGTGAACTATGATAAAGTTATTTATTTCATGGTCAAAATTTTCGAACATCTCGATATTGTAATAAAAGAATCCAGACCTTAATTATGTGATGTAATACATAAGGTTTTTTTATCGTTTTGGCCTTATGATAGATAGATCTATCTATCTATCTATCTATCTATCTATCTATCTATCTTTGAAATACACAAGATAGAAAACGCATAAAGGAATGAGTCTGAGGTTTCGATTCTCACTGACTGATACAAATGTTTGGCAGGAACAAGAAAGTTTGAAGGAATGGAAGATACGGAATTTTATTTCAATTTAATACGTTAATTATATAGTGTTTCTTGTGATTGAGTGAACTCTACAAATGCTGAGATATTAAAATATGAATGATAGCATTCCGAAGATGATTTGATTTGCTAAAAGTTAGAATCTTTTTAATTTAGCGGAACTTGATGCAAAACCTTTATCGACATTATTCCATAAACCTTATCACATTAGGATTAAGCTAATAGATTAACAAAAAACGTCTAAGAAATTGAAACGAACATCATTAGTTGATAGACAATATTGTGCCTTAATAACAAGACTCTTGTGTAATATAAAAGGGCTACTGTCGAATCAGCACTTATATTACCAAAGTTAATACCTTATGTTTTTACTATAATTTCCCGCCTTTTTCATCTTCTTTGATAGCCAAGGATGATATTGTTTTACTGACTGGACTTCAAAAATACATAAAACAATTCATTTTTAATTATAAGGGAGATAACTCTTTATCTGGAACATCTAAAACATGAAAAAAATAAATAAACTTTGAACAAGGTGCAAAGTTCTTCTTTACACTTTATTTTTATTTCAACTGCAAGGAAAGAGTTTAATAGTGCGTGGATTGCTCTTCCTTGTTTTCTCGAATCAGCCTCTCACTCTGCTACTTTCTTCCCACCTCTGTTCTCTTATTGCTGAAATAATTTAATGACGCCACAGATCTCCCTTCTTTCTTATCTTCTTTAACTGTCAATGATTTTATTGTCGTATTGGTAGGTCTTCAGAAACATATTAAACACATCGTTTTTCTTTACTAGATAGATAGATCTGAATAGACTGAGATATATATATATATATATATATATATATATATATATATATATATATATATATATATAGATAGATTTGAGTAGACTTAGATAGATCAATAGATAGAAAGATAGATAGAACTTTATTTGGAGTACACAACATGGAAAAGATATAATAAAGAGAGAAAGTTTATTTTCATTCATTTTTACACCCATTAATTTCTGGACCTACTGACCCACTTACAAACAATAATCTCAGCTATGTCACCATCTCATCAAACGGTACATATCTTTTTTTGCTGTTTGCACAGTTGTCTTTCTTGTTCTTGTAACGGCATTCACCCGAGGTGGTTTGAGCCGGCTCCAATATTGGAGTTTCATGGGAATTTTGGAATTCACAAGCGGTCCCCAACCCGCATGTATAGCACATGAGATTTGATTATAGTGGTAAAGGTTTCGTGCAGGTACCATCCACACTTTTTGAAGGGCCGATTACAGAGACTTGGTGCACTACGTGCCACAAGGTCCCCAAACGACCCTCCGCAGGTTTTGAATTCATAGTTGTCCTTCTCCTAGACCAGTTGTCATCCAAGGCTATAGAACCCAGTCCGTCCTGCTATTTACTCATATCTGGAGGGAGAAGAAGAGGATTCACACCTTTCTCAAGGATATTAGCACGTAAGTAATGTAATGGATTCGACTGGAATTCGAACTCGTCTCTCCGATTCCTCAATCCAAGCCGCTATGCATTACTCCACCGTGCCTCCTTTTGCACAGTGGTTTCTTTTCATTCATAAAAGAGGATCAAATGACTAAAATGCACCACATTTTCCACCCTTTTCATATTTAAAAGAAGTAAAATTCGAATTTCAGACATGAATCCTATAGAAAGACGTGTTGAAATGCCTCCTTTCAGAATATGTTTATACTAGACGGATTATGCGTGGATGAAGAGAAGAAATAAGCTAATGTTCAACACGACTCAACAAATTTAAATAATTTTTTGATTATCTGAGTATTATTTATCTCTCAAATTGAACGAAATGAATGACAAAGATTCTTTGCGAAATAACTTCCCACGAAACATATTGTGAATGTTTTGTTGCAGCACAAGTGTATGAGTTGCGTTAGTATAGAAGAAAACAGAAGGCCTTTACATGTGTGACACGGATATTCGTTGTTTTATGTATACGTATAAATTGTAGCAGTCGTTAACATGAATATGCTGTCTTACTGTTGACGCTCGTAAACAAACATAATTTGCACGTTTTTTTTGTGTCAATATCACTAAGCATTTTGTGTAATATGATATATTCGAATAAATATGCTAAAAATGTGAGTAATTAATTAATTGTGAGAATTTTAGTTTTTGCATAACAAACGAACGACCACACTGGTCAAAGGTTAACTGAAAAACTAACAAATTAAAAATTGATCATTTTTATAATGAAAAATCGGCTCCAGTAAAAAAAGAAATTAGATTTATTAATTTCAAATTAATTGGTTCATAAATATATTTCTAATTTTTAAATATCCATTTTATAGAGGGAAAATATTGATCATATTCTGAAGAGATCCTCCAAAATTTCGTAGCTAACAACAAACCTTAATACTCTTCAAATTCAAAGAAATCCGTACGTTTCATATGACGTCGCTGATTGGTTAATATATACGAATACAAAAATTCAAATTTTTGGAGCTGGTCCTGTAAAAAAAATGAGTTAATTTTTGATTTTTAGTAATCTACTGCATTTTTCTACAATTCTGAAACGAGGTTCCACATATATGTCATAAATTTCGACCACATGTGAATTAAAGTCGTATATTCAAACGCTATAACAAAATCCATAAGACATTTCGTTTTTATTTATGGGGGAGAGAACTTTTTTATCTGGATCAACCAAGATAGAAAATGGATAACGGAGAAAGCGAAAGATACTGAACAAGGGGTCTAAGTTGCGTCTGGTTATTTTAACTGCAACGAAAGGTTAATTGCGCAACAACACTCCTTCGTTAACTGTAATGCTTGGGACGTCTCTCTTCGCCGGTGGTCTGCTCGTCCTTGTGTTTTTTTTTGTTTTTTTTTAGAATCAGCCTCTTATTACTACTGTCTTGTTACTCAAATGACTTAAGAATTCAACAAGTCTTGAATTAATCAGATGTTGCATATTCAGAAGCTGCGAATATTTAGTCAACGTGAAGGATGCTAAGGATATCATGTACTGAGCGTGTGAGCAACGATGAGGTCTTAGATAGGATGCAAACAAGGAAGAGGCTTATGATTAACATCAGCAAGAGGCAGCTGAAGTTCCTGGGATACATAATGAGGAAGGAGGGCCTGGAATATCTGATACTCACGGATCGAATAGAGGGAAAGAGAGACAAGGGAAAACAACGCATGACATAACCAGCGGCCTTAATCAAATGGGTGACAGAACGTGGTCTGGGCGAGGTGACAGAAGGAAGGAACTTGTTGAGAACTGCAAAGGATAGAGGGAGGTGGAGAGTCATGGTCGCTTACGCCCTGAAAGGACACGGCACATAGAAAGAAATACTAGATGCCATCAAATTACGTGATATCCCTGTAGTCACACCAGGTGTCATTTTGGTATCATGCACAAAATTTTACTTGGCTATGATATTAATTGCCGTATTTGACGGTATATAAAACACACGGTGTATAAGACGCACCCCGATTTCATCAGGGCAAATCAAGAAAAATTAGTAATTCGTAAAATTACTAGTAAATGGTACAGCCTAGGTTATATTTATGAGGTATTATTTTGGCTAAACAAGCTATGATTACAATTAAACGAAAAATCATAGGAAAAAGAACACGAGCCTATAAAAACTTTATTATATCCTTTATATGATCTGTACAACCTGCGTCTTGTAAACGTCTTATTGGAATAATTAGGATATAAGTATTCTGATTGTATTTTTACTAATACAACCGGAAGTTATCGCAAGAATAATATTAATGAAACAAATATATTTTACAAATATATAATTTGAATTTATTGCAAATAATTTTAGTGAAACAAATTACGAATATTAAACGTGATGAAATAAATATAATGAATATTATCAATGATAATACGGGCGTAATTTTCGAAATTACAGGAAATACATTTCGAGTCGTAATATTTGCTTTGGTTATCTCTGACTATTGGTTCAGTATCGTCGATTTCTTTCCCTATCATTTATCATTCAAACATTTTTAACAACATTTGCTGATAACTTTATTCTTTTATCCTTTACTTATTTATTGAGTGTAGCAACATAACTTTTTTATGGACAATAACCTATTTTCAAATTTGTAGGAAAAGGGTTTCGAGTCGTTACTTTATTTTTTTATTAGTTTCTATTATTGCCATTAAAGTAATAATAATAAGTCAAACTGGGACATGTGACAACAACAGTTTACTCTGACACACAGAATAAAGTATATATATATGTGTTTATATGTGTATGTTTCTATGAGCGTATTCGTATATATTGAAAAACCAAATATATAGAAATATGGAAAAGCCCCACAAATTTGTGAGTCATCTTTTGATGATCGCTCCTCTTCATGGTGAAAGTGATTGCATAGTGCAATAACTCTGAACCATGCCGTCGGGAGTTTTAAAATCCTGGTAGGGACACAATTGCCAGCAAGGTCGAAGACGAGGAACCAGACTAAGTGCGACCAGTCCCAAAGACACCAACTATGAAACAAGCGGATGATGGTTATAACAGATCTCAACGGTTGAACCAGCGGATGAAGAGGGCTACGCATTACAGACATGCTATAGAAGGCGCCACTCGAAATTATAATCAAGTTAGCGGCAGTCCGTTGCAGTTTTATAACTGAATTCTGCATGTGTCATTCCATATAAAATCATGTGTGTGGATCACTTCCTGGAAACTTGTTGTCCACTTTAAACAAATTCACGCCATCAGCACTTTCTTCTACTTTTATTTTCTTTCGCCACCATCCAACTCTTGCAAAGCCAAAACAGCGCTAGCTAATGGATGACGGGAGCTTGTTTTGATGAAACTGGAAGCTTTTAGTTCTGAACCTGCACGTTGGCAGCGAATGAGTGATGGTCACCCTCCTAAGATCCAGTGAGTACTTAGAAGTCCGTTCCGACATTCGTGTCTGGGCAGGTCTGTTTAAGAGTAAAGCTGCCTCCCTCAATCGGCTATAGTTCTGGTGATTTAAATGCAACGATAGGAAAGAATCATCGCCTCTGTGTAAATGTCATCGGTAAAGGCGCCGGCAACTGCGATTCCAAAGGACATCTGTTATTATGTCTATGAATGGATCACAATTTATTGCCCATGAATACACAGTTCCAAAAGACACACAGCTCTAGTCTCAAAAGAACTGGCTAGACTCATTGTGGACATTGCAGTCCTGAGTGAAAGACGGCTTTCAGGCAAAGAAAACTTGTAGAAACTGGTTCCGACTATACATTCTTTTGGAAAGGCAAAGATGAAGAGGAGAGAAGAATGCAAAAATCGGTTTTTCTATTAAAATCTGCGTCATACGAGGCCATCACGTAACACCAACTGCCATCAATAAACGGCTTATGACTCCTCGTTTACCTCTTCCTAAAAAGAATGACATCACTCTCATTTTTGCTTATGCTCCAACTCTTGATGCAAATGAAGAAGCAAAAAAATCAGTTTTACCAACAAATAAGTAACAACATTATCAACATACTGCCGAAGAACAAACTGTTATTATTAGGGGATTTCAATGTTTAAACAATTCAGTTAGAATTTACTTGAATAGCGAAAACTTTAGAACCCATGTCTACTTAACAGCAACGATGAATGTTCACACAAATACAAAATAGCCTTTATAAATAATTTAATCAATGGAACGCATTTAAT
>CAHIKZ030005632.1:0-57500 GCA_903632075.3 Acanthosepion pharaonis | reverse complement strand
TCGCTTTCCAGGAATTTTGTTAGTCTTTCTTTGTTATTTTGTTCATTTTCTTTCAACATGGAGTAATGGCATATCATATCTATCTATCTATCTATCTATCTATCTATCTATCTATCTATCTATCTATCTATCACAGTCTGTTTCTATCTATCTATCTATCTATCTATCTATCTATCTATCAGTCTGTTTCTATCTATCTATCTATCTATCTATCTATCTATCTATCTATCTATCTATCTATCATAGTCTGAGAAAAGAATCTATCTATCTATCTATCTATCTATCTATCTATCTATCTATCACAGTCTGTTTATATCTATCTATCTATCTATCTATCTATCTGGCTATTAGATCTAAAATTGGCTGGAAAGCATGAAGACGGAAGGGAATTCCACAAGTGAGAAGTGCGAGAAAAGAAATTGTTAGCGTAGAATATACGGTCACATCTAGCCAACTCAATAGTTAAGTGATTAAACTCCGTCGTCAGTCTCGTACTGCGCTTAAATTTCAAAAGTCTAGGTATGATAGCGAAAAACTGATCCGAACAATTACCATGAAAGTATTTATAGAAAAAGCACAGGAAGGTAACTTTACCGCGCTGGGCAATGGATTGAAGCCGAGACTTCATATTAGGACCAATAACATTGATGATTCTTCTTTGAATCTTATCAAGATGCTCTTGATAAATATCAGGAACACCGGACCATATGCAGCAGGAATAATTTACGAACGGTAGACTTATAGATACATATGAATGAATCTGGAGAGAAAAATGGCTCACACGACACAGTGAACCAATATTCTTACAGCTGACCTAGCAATGGACTATAGCTTTTTCACATCATGTCAGCCGAGAACGTTAGCACGGGTAGGCGTAAGGCATCACTCTCCTGCATCATTCTGCTTTCTATTATGCTGATGGAAGGAAGGCAGAGAGAGGTTTCTCAGATGATTAATAGAGACGAGTACGCAGATGACACATTACTGATAGCAGACACGGAAAAGTAATGGCAAAATCTACAGAAGGTAGCGACGGAGAGTGAGAAGAAAGGACTAAGCATAAACTACAAGAAGACAGAATGCATGGTCATCAGTAAGAGGATGAGCCCGAAATACGATTTGAAGGTCGGGAACACTAGATTGAAGCAGACGCAGAAGTTTAAATATCTGGGAAGCGTCTTGACAGAGGACGGTAAGTGCGACACCAAGATCCGTAGACGTATTTGGATGACCAAGGACACATTCCAAAAAGATGGGCTGAGTATTGTGAGACAGGAGGATTTCTTTGGTAACAAAGAAAAGAATACTGAGTTGTTACGTGACATCTGTTCTTTTTTACGACAGCAAATGTTGAATGATTTCCATCAAAGATGAAGAAGAGACTCGAGGCGACGGAGATGTGGTTCTACAGAAGGACGCTGAGGATATCATTGACCGAACGTGTGGGAAACGATGACGTCTTAGAGAGGTTGCAAACAAGGAGGAGGCTTATACTTAATATCAGGAAGAAGTAGCTGAAGTTTCTGCGACACATAATGAGAAAGGAGGGCCTGGAGAATCTGATACTCACGGGTTGAATAGAAGAAAAGAGAGACAAGGGAAAACAATGCGTGACATACCTGGTGAGCTTAATCAAGTGCATGACAGAACGTAATCTGGGGTAGGAAGCAGAGGGAAGGAACTTGTTGAGAGCTGCAAGGGATAGAGAAAGGTGGAGAGCCATGATCGCCTACGTCCTGAAAGGATATGGCACATTAAAAGAAAGAAGAAGTTTACTTTTGGAGGCGTTAAAATTAACAAGCCATCCTTTGCCTCAGTTAACAACAGTTAATATCGTTTTGGATATCAGCTGACATTTTTATTATTATTCCTTATTCTTACCATTCTTACTTGCGTGTTTTAATTTCTATCATCATCGTTATCATTATTATTGTAGTTATTATTATTATTATTATTATTATTTTATTTTCTTTGATTTCTGGCGTGTATACATTTCTTTCCGGGTCCTGCCCAGAGACCTAATTTTAGAAATGGCATCATGACACTTTCCACTGACAAAAAATAAAAAATAAAAAAACATATTTTACATAGATAAAGCTCTTCGTAAAGTGTGGACTGTACTTGTGAGAACAATTTTTTGTATTTCTTTGAGGCATGGACTTCCAGGAATCCCTTCAATTAGTCTACTGGAATCTTTTCCAACCAATCCGAGGGCTCCAACTACAACAGGGATTGTTGATGTTCCCATATAATTATTATTATTACTACTACTATTTCTCGCATGTTATTCAGGCTAATAAAACAAAGTGAAAATGAGTTTTCAGCCACGCATTTTCCATTAATATTTTGTCTCCTCTCGACAAAATAAGAGACTGACCTTCACGAAGGAAAAGGATTTGAATGAGTCAATAAAAATCTTTATCAGATGCCATCACGAAAGATGATTTGATGATTCTTGCAGTGAGATCATTAACGTCATCTAAATTTGAAATTTAAAGCAGTTAAAAAAAGAAGAAAAATACAAAATCAAACACAAACAAAGCCGACACGAGTAGCCGAGAAGATTGTAATTTCCTCCAAAATTATTGTACTTCCATATGTCAACGAAATAAAAAAATACAAAAAATATCTATGCCGTGTTTCTCTAGCAGCATCTCTCTCTCTCTCTCTCTCTCTCTCTCTCTCTCTCTCTCTATATATATATATATATATATATATATATATATATATATATATATCAAAGCTGGATATATATATATATTTATATTTATATATATACATATATATAATATATATATATATATATATATATATATATATATATATATATATATATATATATATATGAGATAGATCATATTAAAAGAGAGTGGTTGTCAGTCTTGTCTTTTTTCGATGACATAATATCCCTTTCACTCGTCTTTTATATACATGTATATATATATATAGTAAAGGGATGAATCTGTTGGTACATAATCCAAGTGGATCCTTGTAATATAAAATATTAAAACTGATCTATAAATAGACCTCAATGTATTTATTATTATATAATATTAGCATTATGTCATTAATTTGATGTTACATGAAGAATGAAACCCTATATTAATGTCATAAGTTTTTATATTCGGGTTAAATTTTTTAAAACGTCTTTCATTTAAGACAAATACCTTCTACCCTCCCTGACCCCTGTCTTGTGCCTTTTGTCTGACTGAAACATTGAAATGGATAAATTCTGTATTAGTTTTTCGACTGTTTTTTTTTCTAGCTTTCGCACTTAATTTTCTATTACTGATACGAACTCAGTCCACACCGGGGTTGATAAGACAGACAACCGATATCTTTGTCTGCCAAAAGAGACTATTCCCCATAACAGGCAATTGTATATATATATATATATATATATATATATATATATATATATATATATATATATATATATATATATATGTATGTATGTATGTATAAAGTGGACATTGAGGTCAACACCCAGTGTCGACAGTCTATTTATATTTACATACCCTCTATTCTTGATTTTGAGCACGTTATCCCATAAATATAGCACATCATAAAACAATATTTTATTATATATATATATATATATATATATATATATATATAGATAGATAGATAGATAGATAGATACATATATCTATATATATATAAAACAGACTGTGTGTGTGTATGTGTGTGTGTGTGTATGTGTGTGTGTATGTGTGTGTTCGCGAACTACTCAAGAACCATAAGGAATATTTCCACCAAATTTCGAACAGAGATTTTACTCGATACTGGGTGTGCCTAGGCAAAAAAATTAGTCATTTTCCAAAAATCAATAACTGATAATCGATAAATATAATGTTTAAATGGGAATTTCCATTAGTTTGGTTGTTTTTAAACTTTCGGACTTGAAGTCGAAACCCTAAGGCCGATTTTAATGAAACTTTGTAAGTGTATGGAACTTACTTTCACGCTTATTATACGCTATATTGATTTTTGTTTCTCTCGACACTGGGTGCCCCAAAGGGACCCCCCAAAATTCAAATTGCTTCGATTTTGATGAAATTTTGCATGTTTGTTACGCTCTTACAACGAAATAGAAATCGGTTGTCAGATTTTTAAAAATGCGCTAACACCAGGATGACCTTATAAACCCCTTGAAGCCTCAATTGCTTCTCAAATGTATTTTGTAGAAGTATTCCCCAATTTCAACGAAAATTTCAGTACATATATTTCGAGTAACTGAAAAAGTCATTTGGAATTCACTGAAAATCCACACTGGGAACCCCACGAGTTAGGGGAGCAGCAGGCAACCCCGAAATGTTCAATTAAGTCTACACCCTTGGCCATAAAGTCGATTAAATAGAAAACTTAAAAAAATGTGCTTTCTTATTTCGATTACTATTAATCTTAAACCTGTCTTTTGGCTTGAAAATTGGGACCCCTAGGGGGAACCAAAGGGACCCCCAAATTTTCAAATTGCTTCGATTTCGACGGAATTTTACATGTACAATCTTAAAATGAATCAAAAACGATTATCAGATTTTGAAAAGTACATAAGAGGCCCCTAAGATGCCCCATGAACACCTTGCTGTCCCATTAGTCTTTTAATTGTAGTGGTTAGCAGCATTCAGATGAAAATTTGCACATAATTTGTTTTTTGATCAATCAACTCAAAATCAAAACTGACAACCCATGTGTCATAAATACATTATGAAAAATATCAGCTTTTTCCATGGATTTCCCGTTTTGGTACTGAAATTGCTTAGTTTGTATTAATTTGTCGGCAAAAATTATATCCTTCCTTAAGAAAAAAAAAAAGTGCAAATGAAAGTGTGCACTGATGAGAGAAGTGCACGTAGGTGTAAGACGCGTGTGCGAGATCGATCGAGATGTGTGTGTGTACAATTGATTTTGCTCCACATGCAATGATCAATGGAGATGTGTAGTGCGTACTATCGATTTTGCTTCATGTGTAGTGTTCAGTAGCGCTATGTGATGAAATAAATGCAAAAAAAAGTTGTCATCCAGTAAAAAGGTAGGCTGCCTTCATGCATGTATATTCTAAATTTTTGATACTTTAAATTTGTGAAAATCATATTAAATAAGTTTAAGCGTAAATGCCAAATTTTAATTATGTATTTATCATCTAATCAGCGTTTAAATAATGCTTACTAACTCATATATTTGGAAACTTGAGCCGTAAAATTTTGACAGTTTTATTCTGAAAATGCACTTATAATAATGTAAAGACCTTCTTTCGACTCATTTATAATTATGCTAAACTTAGCGTGTACGTTTGAACGTTCATAGTGAGTAGGTTTCTAGCTGAATGTTAATATTTATCTTTATCACGAGAGCGTTTTTATGGTAGTCTATTTTGAGATAAATCCTAACTTTACGAGCTTGCTTATAATTGTTTACCACGTTCCCGTGGTCTCCCTTATAAACTTGCATTTAATTTATTGTGACTATATTTCCATTAATGTGTATAATATTCTTGCTTTTTAATTGATTACTTCTTGTTATTCAAAAATCTTAGCCAAACCCTTTAGACTACAGCCTGACAATAATGCCAAAAAAAAAAAAAAAGAAGCGAAATCCTTCACTTGGACGTGCTACAACTACAGCCAAAAGCATGAAAGCACGGAGAAGAAACGCTTCACAACAAGAAACTCAAATTACATTGATACAAAATGCTATTCGTACAGCTAATGCAAGGTCAGCAGAAATTAGCAACGGTTAACTCGACGAGGAAGGAACACTGCCAGAATTCTGCTACTCGAGCTGTCAAAACTGAGGAGCAAAGAACAATTCTGTACAGTCTTTGTGAACGATGATTTTCAGCCTTGGCATAGCTGCTAGGAGAAGTCTTTGTTGAATTTCTTCTCCTTCCAATGCATGTTGTTCATTCGATGTAGTTTGAGCAAAAGCTGTCAACAAAGCATTTCTCCTCAACAATTTTCGAAGAACGATTGCGATTAATGTACTCTTCATTTGCTGACAATTTTTTTTGTATCTTCTGTGCTTCTGTAAAAAACAACTTTCTCCTGTTACAAATGTTTTCACACTTCATGTCATTATAATTTTTCGCCATATAGATAAGAGGCGCTAAAGAAAAATCTTCTTTATTTTAACTTTACAGATTGGATGTGGTTAGTGATCTTTTTGAATAAACCCAGCCAACGCCGGGTAATGCTGCTAGTATATATATATATATATATATATATATATATATATATATATATATATATATATATATAAAAGAAATATAGTCTTAGGGTGTGCTATATTTATGGGATAAAGTGCTCAATATCAGAGATAGAGCGTGTGTAAATATAAAAGTGAACATAGAAGTCAACACTTAGAGGCGACAGTCTGTTTCATGCTATATGCAATCGTCAGGCCACATATGCTGGTGTGACGATTGCATATAGCATGAAACAGACTGCTTTTTCTAAGTGTTGACTATGTTCATTTATACTATATATATATATATATATATATATATATATATATATATATATGTGTGTGTGTGTGTGTGTGTGTGTGTGTGTGTGTGTGTACGGGAGTATATAACACTGTTATTCAATTTCATGGAAACACATATCAATACAAATTAAAATTAAATTAAAAGAGAAATAGAAAAAGAATAAAAGAAAATTCAATATGCGTAGAGGGGAGAAAAGCTATTAACGCACACATGCACATATATAAAGGTATTCATGGACACATACACAGAAACACACACACATACACAGAAACACACACACATACACAGTGGGAGAGGGGTATGAAAAAAGGCAAGCGGAAATAAGTTTAAAGCAGCTGAAGCGATCAAATTTTAAATATTCAAAAATACGATATAACCACACGCACACAGACCTACACATACATGTACCAGTAAGTAAAGTTTATTCATGAATTTGTGTGTATATATATATATATATATATATATATATATATAGGAATACACACACACACACATATATATATATATGTATGTATGTACATATATATATATGTATATAATGCAGGCACAATCAAAGGCACATATATGTATATATATGTGTGAATGTGAGTTGAATGCTGACAACATTTGTAATCAATAATTTAGATGTTTGTTCAGTAATTAATCCTACCAGATGGAATGTCTACATAATTTATCAATAAGAGCAAAAGTATTTGCATATTATATATACTTCAAAGTACATAGACGGGAACGCATACCAACACACATAAACACATACATCTACATATATTTAAATATCTACGTATATATAAAGTTGTAGCCTTTGTATGTCTGTTCGTTATCGATCTCCTCCTAGGTTTTAGAATTAGACCCATCTAACCAAATATATTCCGAATCTACATTACACAGGCTATTTCAATAAGTATATTTCATTTTGATCAAAGTGAGTCTCCGTGGATTGGGACAACACCACCCCCTGAAAATTTTTATCCCTTTGATATAAATTAAATTTTAATTTTAACAAGGGAATGACTCCTAGTATACTTCGATAAGTATATTTGATTTTGATCAAACGGGTTCCTCAAGGGGCACCCCCCACACACTGACATTTTTCCCCTTGGATTTAAATTCAATTTAAATTTGAACAAGGAAATGACTCCTATTCTAAATACGGAAGGAGAAAGCCAGAAGATGGAGGTCACGTTAGCAAGATCATTTTGATCAAAGGAGATTCTCAGGTGCACAATTTTTTTCCCTCTGATTTAAATTTAAATTTGAACAATGGAATGACTCCTATATTAAATATAGGAGAAAGCCAGAAGATGGAGGTCAAATCGGTAAAATCAAAATGATACAATTTGCACGTCAAGTTGAGCAAGAAATTATCACTCAGTGTGTAGTGCCTTACAATATATATTTGCTGTGACAATTCAACTGTCATATCAATGTTGAAATCTGCTCATCAGTTCATCCAAGTATTGCATCAAATACCTATGAAAGGGGTCAGATCAAGTTGTTTTTGTACCCGCGCCTCTGAAAAATTTTCCGTTTGATTTAAATTAAATTTAAATTTGAACAAAGAAATGACTCCCATCCAAAATATAGGAGAAAACCAGAAGATGGAGGTCACATTAGTAAGATCATTCAGTAATACTGAAATGCATAATTTATTTTTCTCCAAAAATTATAATGATTTAAAATCAGTCATTTTCTTACAAAAAAACGTCTGACACGTAATTCGGCTAGTGTAATTCGTGGTCATGTGTGACGTCATGAGCTGCGGTGCGATTTTCGCTTCTAGCGTCTGATATGCACATGTTTATCGTTGCTTGGAAATCATCCATGTAAACAATAACAGACTATCATCACTGTCTTGTCCGTATATTGCTTAATATATTGTACAGTAATTGATATCTTTGATAATGGCTTATGTAAGTCGAAAGCTTAGATTGAATTAAAAAATATGGATCAATATTGTGATTTTCTTTCTTCGTTTAATGATAATGTTATTAAGCCTATCGGACGTTATGAAAAGAATTTACATAAAATAAATAGACAACACTTGTCTATATTATTTAATGAAACATATATATATATATATATATATATATATATATATATATATGTGTGTGTGTTTGTGTGTGTTTAGGCAGCAGTCCATCTTTAATAGATACATAGTTAAACAAGACTGACAAGGTTCTCTTGTTTAGCATTTTTTTTTAATTGTTTTTTTCTTGTTTACGTACAGGTGCCTTCTTTTCTGGAATTAATGAATGTAAGGATTGTCGAGACCTTTACGGATTCCGAGCTGTTTCGACTAAACTAATAACCACATTCAAGGATTTCTTTTTCAATTATGCTACTATAAATACTATGGAAGTTCTATTGTAGAAAAAAGAAACAAGCTTTAATAACATCCATTATGAACAGAGTCACAATGTACTGGCCGTAGTTGGAAATTAAGAATATGTCTACTTTTAGTAACTTTTATGCTATTTATGGCATATAATCGCCATTTATGATAGGTATATAGCAAAGATCCTTGAAAATAACTAATACTTTTGACAAAAGCGGTTGGAATGAAGAAACGTTTATTAAAAGATATATATATATATATATATATATATATATATATATATATATATATATATATATATATATATAAAACTAAACACTAATATTCTATGGTTATAATTTATTACATTGGAATCGTAATAACGATCCAATTCATCAGACCTAATTTGTAGGTCTGATGAACTGATCGTGATTACGATTCCAATGTAATAAATTATAAATATGAAATGTTAGAGTTTAAGCCTTTTATATTATATTCTTACTCTGTCCTGGGCATTGAGTTCTACCTGGATTCTATCCTTTTGGGAATTTATGTATATATATATATATATATATATATATATATATATATATATATATATATATATATATATATATATATATATATATATATATATATATATATATATATATATATATATATATATATATATATATATATATATATATATATATATATGCAAACCAACCAAATCTAAAAGAACGAAGAATAAAATTCAACCGTTCAAAACATTAATTTAAAACAGGGCTCGCTACAACAGTAGAGCAATAAATATTTATTATACACTGATACATTAGCACATGTAAGTTACTAATACAAAACTACATTTTGTTTCGACGTTTAATAAACAAAAACGTCGAAACAAAGTGTACAATTTTGTAATAGTAACTTACATATTCTAATGTAACAGTTTATAATATATATATATATATAATAGCTGGCCACTCGTATTCGAGGATACCCGTCTACTAGGGCGACTAGCCCATCCCTATTGCAGACGCCTGCTCTGTGGTTTATACTGTAACTATGTTGAGCAGACCTTAGTCACAGTTTCTGGGAATGAGCGTGTTATCTAGCGTGATCAACACCGTGTACAAGGCCATCATAAATTAAGCCCTCGGTCACGATGACTTGTTATTTCGTACTAGCACATCTATCGACGACTGGTGAACCTTTGTCCTTGGCTAGACAGCCAGCACGGAAATTATATCAGCGTTTTTAATTAAAATTGTGATGAAAAAAAAAAAAAACTAAAGAGAAAAACTGAAGGAGCTGAAGTAAAGTGAAAACAGTGCAATCTTATTTTAAATCCAGGAAAACGCCATCAAGCATGAAGACGGCCAATGCGTTGCACGTAGGAAATGTTGGAAAAGGCGGGAAACTGCATAGAATTGCAAGAAATATAATCTGCTTTGCCTTGACCTGAAAAAAAAGTAAAAGAACGTCTATATTTTAATTTTTCATTAAAACTGCACTTTATTGTATGCATGTGTGTGTATTTGCGTATATATTAGCGTGTATGTGTGTGCACATGCGCGTGTGTTAAGGGAATCAACAAAAAATCTCGATTGAAATAAATCATCGATTTTTAGATTTGCAAGAGCATTAATAGTCATAAATAATTTTTTCGATTTTTAAAATAATGTTAAACTGACAACTAATTATTAGGTTGGTGCAAAGATAATGTCGTTTTTTGACGTTCAACTTAACGTCAAAAAACGACATTATTTTTGCACCAACCTAATATTTAACAGGTTGACCGTGCCGTCAAAAGTGGTGGCAATATTTCAGTAATATTCCAATTATATTGTATTTAAATTTTAACACATTGAGTTGCTATTTACTTTCTTGGTTTTATTCTTCGCCATATTTCTTGAATATTAAAGTAATTCATTACTAGGTCTGCTGCTATGGTTCACTGCGACGTGCCAAGACAATTTTTCTCTCCTGAATCTATCTTACATATTTATAAGTCTACCATTCGTCCATGCCTTGAATATCACTGCCACATATGGTCCGGTGCTCCTGATTTATATCTAGAGATTCTTGATAAAATCCAAAGAATCAACAATAATATTGATCCTGAGCTTGCGTCTCGGCTTCAGTCACTTTCCCACTTTCTCTGCCTTTTCGATAAATACTTTCATGGTAATTGTTATCTTCGATATGGTGCCTAGATCTTATGAGTTTAAGCAGTTGAGATACTGAGTTATAACCATAAATCCCATGCTAACAATTTCTTTTCTCGCACTTCTCGTTTGTGGAACTCTCTTCCATGATTTCCAGCCAACTTTAATATTCAAAAGGTTAAATCCAATGTCAATCTCTATCTATTGTCTTGTTGATTACTCTTATATTTTTTGGCTCCTTAAAAACGCTACTCCTTTTTTCTTATTCTCTCGTAGTCAGTAATCCCTTATGTCTTAGTGGCTTTAATTCCATGCATAGGGTGATAAGATAAAAAATGGTGTTATATTTGTGTTATAACCTAAAGAAGGTTATAGAATAGAATAATCGAACGAATGTTGGTAATGAACGATAATACTTAGGACACGAACAACACATATAAGATCCACCAGCGGCGCGTAGAAGTAGTCAACTGCTAGAAGTGAGTCAAGTGAATTCCACAATGAATCTCTAATTACCGACCAACATACAGTATTTACTATCGTAATTATGTGAATGGGGACATACCCATTATCGTCCGTAGATATTTGTTAATTTTATAATGACAGAAAAATATGACTTTGTTGAACATATATTTCACTGTCGTTGAATCTAATTAATACTTTTAACACACCGTAGGAAAAAAAAAGGAAATAATTTTCTTGTCATTTCTCTTGCTACATACGTATGCATTTCCATACTATGATCAAAGGAAAAAACAACTCACTCCGACAAAACAGTCTAGAGTGTGCCTTGATCGCAAAGTGATCCCCAGTAAATTTAAGCCCTGGCTCTTACACGATTTCACCATTCCTGGCAGATGTTCTATTATCACAGTGGTGCGATATCTACTAACAAAAGTGTTGGAAAGAAAAAGAAAAAGAAAAAGGAAATGCGTCCAAATGAAATCGGAATATATATATATATATATATATATATATATATATATAAAAATTATTAAATTGTTGAAATTTTAAATTCCCAGTATCCTTCCTTCGTGCGCTTGCGTAGTTCCGCCAACATAATAAATTCAGCCTGATTAAGTCCTAAAGGACGAAACGCGTCACACGAAAACTTTTTCCACTTTGTTTTTCCCCCCTGTATTGTTCTTGATATATAAAAATTTATATATCGTTCTCCCATATCATTATATCTAAATCTTACTCAGTAAGTTACTCTAAATATGTACACTTGTGATCCGCGGCTAATTCTCTCTCATCACCTCACATTTTTATATGGTCCTTTTATTATTTGGCCAGCGATGCCAGTTGTGCGTTTACTCTTGAGTCAACTTGAGAGTATTTCAGAGTATTTGGAGAGTAATTTTATTTCCTAATATAAGTTAAAAAATATTTTGTGTGTTTTATAATAAAATAGACTCGTCAATTGCCAGGGTTTTAATAAACCTTGCTTGGTTTCGTTGTTAAATTGACTGCATCCTTATATCTACCGTCCTGGGTATGAGGATAAACTACATCCGCGTCTTGGGTAAGGCGATAAACTACGTCCAACAGCAAGGTCTCTGATCAGGAGGTTTTGAGGAGCGTGGAATCACCTCTTAATTGCTGGTGTTCACAGGTCCACTCTGACCCGGGGTGGTAGCACCTGTTGGGGTCCCAACTATGGGCAAATAGTTAATCCCCAAACTGGAGTCAAAACACTATGAATGTAAAAATAGGTTTTAATACCAGAAATACTTTGTTAAAAATTATTACTAGCAATAAATTTTCGAAGAAAAAATTATTACCAGCAATACATTTTTGGAAAATAACAAATTACCAGCAATGCATTTTTGAAAAAAAATACCTGCTATACATTTTTGAAAAAATATTACCAGAAATAGATTTTTTGAAGGAAAAATATTACCAGTAATAAGGGCTTTGTCGGCATTAAATAACCCATTGAGGTTGATATGCCGTAAACCAAACCAAACCAAACCATACCATACCAGAGCAGATCAGACCATACCAGACCAGAGCAGACCAGACCATACCAGACCAGACCATTTTTATTTTTATTTCTTGACACTTTCAGCCCTGACCACGGCTTTACCGGTGGTAGAGAAAAATGACTTAATGCCCAGCTACCGGTTAAACGCTGGGTAAAAACTTGTAACTATTTTTATATCTACCGTGAAACATTACATACCAGTTATTTGCTGAGTAGCTCAGACAGAAGGGTTAAAACTGTTCAGGAACTCAGGACTTAATGGGTTAATAATTAAAGTGTACATGTACTCTACATATTACTGGCAGTAGATATCAAATAAAAATAAAGAATGTTATAATTTAATTGTTTCTTTATTTTGTTTAATTTTAAGTAATTAGTCGATATTTTAAAACAGTTTACATAATTTACACGTTAACAGATAGTTCAAGAGCACAACAGAACATTGCATGCAGTCCATTATATTAAGAACAATCGTTTGTAATCATTAGATGTCTGTGCGAATCAGCCAATAATTACTTCTGCTTCCATTTCATCTAACAATTACTTTTCAGTGTATAGCAACATGTCTGATTCCAAATTCTCATCAGACACCTAAATTCTTTAACTTTTCCTTTTTGAAAATGTCCTCCCACATTGGAACTGAGTAACTGATAATGTGCAGATAACTTTATAATATACCTGTTCCTTTTTATTACTGAAACAGTTGTCTGAGTTTGTTTCTTTATTGCATTTTTATTTGATATGGGGGACACTCCTCTAGAGGCCCACTTGCCATCGGAGAAGCTAAAACACTGGCTAGTCCGCCGCTGACACCGTTGTGTTACATTCTGATGGCGTAGAAATGTGACACACACAAGAATTATTCCCTGGATTTTTAGAAACAAAACTCAGAGAAAGCCCACTTAGGACTTACTAGTTAATTTATTTACACGCAGATTATTGTTGTTATCACAATGCTTGGGACGTTTCGGCCTTCATCGTCTGTCGACCTGATTAAACCTCAGGGAATTTCGAGCTGAAACCTTTATTTAATATATAAATCTAGATTCATTCCGCTAAGCACCTCGTCTAGTTCTTATTTAGTACGGCTCCGTTATTGTTTGTACCGTTTCCATTAAATCCAAGTAAATATTGCTCGGCCCAGGGATTGAGCACTCAGTTTCTCCGCCATGAATTAACACTTTCATCCACTACCATATTATCCTGTAGGACAATTCTGAGTGGAGAACTTGGAGACTTAAACCTAAACTACCTGCTGCTGAGTGCTGCTGCTGCTACTCTTTTTTATTGTTGCTGCTGCTTCTGTTGAGGCTTTAATGTCATTTCTCTTTCCCTTAAGTTGTGATAACAGCACAGACAAGGATAATAATCCACATGTAAATAAGGATAGCACCACAGCATAGATATTCAGACAGAAATTGTTAGTTATCTTTTACACTAAATTAAAATAACTTTCTAACTTAGAAACAAACGGCGTCGCCATTTTGCTGAAAGTACTTTCTCTGGGTTTGTCTTCAATTGTTATTATTTAAGATGTAAATTACGAAAAGCAAGCAAATATAAAAATTTAAATATCTAGGAAATGTTTGAACAGAGGACGGAAAGTGCGACACAGAAGGCGCATTGGGATAGCGAAAGATGCCTTCTAAAAGCTATATATAGTATAAAGAAACAGGAATATTTCGTTTGAAACAAAGAAAAGAGTTCTGAACTGTTATGTAATATTGCTCCTCTTATATGGCAGTGGATACTGGACAATTTTCATCACAGAAAAAGAGACTTGGAGCAACAAACATGTGGTTCTACAAAAGGGTGCTGACAATACCATAGACTGAAAATGAGAGTTACGGCGAAGTTTTAGGAAAAATGCAAACAAAAAAGGACACTTACACGTAGAATCAGAAATAAACAGATGGAATTTCTAGGGCACATGTGGAAAGAAGGCGTGAAACATTTGATACTCACAAGGAATACTGAAGGCAAGAGGAACAAAAGAAAGCAGAGATTAACCTATTAAAGAGCTTGTGTAAATGCTTAGCAGACAGAAGACATAGCAAAAAAGAAAACTTACTAAAAGTTACAAAGGACAGGAAATTGTGGAGAGCCATGATCGCCAACACCCTGAAGGGTCAGTAGAAGAAGAAGAAAGCTTCAATAATAATCTGTTATCAACAGTTAGTAGTACAAAGCGACAATGAATAAAAAAAATCATCAAACAATTGCATCCAGGAAGTTCCAATAAATATTGCTAAGCTGTTCATTTTAAAAGAACAGGAAATTGTGGAGAGCTATGATCGCCAACGTCCTAAATGGCAAGTAGAAGAAGACGAAGAGGAAAGCCTCAATAATAATCTCTTATCAACAGTTAGTAGTACAAAGCGACAATGAATAAAAAAATCATCAAACAATTGCATCCAGGAAGTTCCAATAAATATTGCTAAGCTGTTCATTTTAAAAGGAGAGAAAATTGTGGAGGGCCATGCTAGAAACCCATGTCCTAAATTCTGGTACAAAGCAGCCATAGGAAGGCTCCTAATAATTTTAGATCTCTTTACGCCAACTAGTGGCCTGCTACACAAGCTTGATATCCATGGATCGACAGTAGGTACCCAGTCATGAATTTTCATATGTATTTCGCCATTTGCGCACTCATATATTTTTGCAGTTTCTCTGCAGTCGATAATGTCAAAATAAATAAACGGAAATAAATAATCATCTGGCTATCGGAGACATTTTAACAAGTTTGAACTGAACAGCGATTGGTTACATTAATATCCGGTTTAGTATCGAATGTAAAAACACCTTAAAAAAATTAAAAGGAAATCGTAGAAAAAATATACTTGAAAGCGTTAGTATAATCTCGCTCCATGTTTATCTCTTTTTTAATACCTGCATACATACATACACACACACACACACACACACACATATATATATATATATATATATATATATATATATATATATATATATATATATATATATATATATGTGTGTGTGTGTGTGGTTATGAGCGTGTTGATGGCGGCCATATCTAAATGCGAACTTCAAAGGAAGGGAAAATGGAACATTAATCCTAAAGAAACATTTGCAGTATAGATTTCTCATAAAGATTATTATTTTATTTTTTATTTTTTTACGTTTAATGTTGCTCTTTGGTTTTAGTCGGGCAAACGTTTGAAGTGTTTAATTTTTGGGTGGCTGTGTTTGTTTGATTCCACTGTTACGTTTTCTGTTTGTTAACGACTTTCTGCCATCGATTCATTTAGTAATGAAGACTTAAACAGAAAATGTAAAGTTGCGACACTTGAATGGTACGCTAAAATGTATCGATTTCTGAAGTACAGCAAAAATAAAAAAAAGAAATATGTTTCTATGAAAAATAGAGAAATATATATATTTTTTTAAATATAGTAAATATTTTTTAATAAAAGAGAAATATTTTTTTTTGCGTTTTGTTTCTTTTGAACGGCAATAAATATAAAGATAGATAAAAGAAAGCTACTCAGAGCAACAACAGAAATTTTGGAGAACCACGAAGGAATATGGCCCGTCAAAGAAAAAAGGGCGTTTACTTTGACATAATGCATGAAGGAAGATAGAAAACGCAATTTTTCTTTGAAATAAAGATGTCTGTCAGTTTTTAAATACATTTAAAAATGATATAATGCCGAGATTTAAACATCTTAAATATCTACCTAAAAAACACAAACAACTCCATACCTAAGGTTAAAATATTTTAAAAATGAAAAGTCTTTCTTGAAACTTTTATTTTAGTTTTAATTCCAAGCTAATAGATTAAATTTAATATTTCTAATAAGCAAAATACATTACTGTAATTCAAAACGAATTTAAATTTATTGAAATGATTATTTTATAATCACTAAAATCGGACATGTTGAGAAATCTGTCAACGCAACATAATTCTCTTCATTAAAAATTCTTGTAAAAATAAAATATTTGCTGGAATTTTCTGAGGAAGACTAAAGTTTGAAGTTTAATTAATATTAAATCAAATATTACTTACTCTTAGTCTAAAATGCGACAGAAAAGCGTTTTTAACACCGAAGTAGGGTTTTTATAAGGTGTTGATAGATTTATCGATAGCTTAATGTTTGGCATTTTTGAATAAAAGGTACATAATTGTAAAAATTACTTGGATAAAAAGTGAATTCATTTTTTACATAATTTTGAACTACCCAGTAATCTTAAAAATTTCGGAAAATATTCTAAGTAATGTAATATTTTATTGAATTTTAGGTAGTCTTACTTACGAAGACGCTTGTTGAGGAAATGTTAGAAAATTCTCAATAAATTTAAAATTTACTATAGTTTCCGCTCTTATTTTCTGATAATGTCGTTTATGGACTTCCGTATTTACAAAAATCAGCACGTTTATACGCACCCAAAAAATTGAAAATTCTCTTTAAAATACTTGGGCTTGTTGACTTGTAGGATGCTTTTCTATTTATGATTAGTAAACAGTTTTTACTTAATAACAATATCACCTAATCGCTACAAATTAATACAGTGTTTTAACAGATTTAAAACCTTATAAATACAGTGTAACCCGGATATAAGAGACTCGGATATAAGAGAAACCCGGATATAAGAGAGATTTTCTCTGGTCCCAAATTAGAGCCTGTGTTAATCTAAACAAAATAGACCAAACCCGGATATAAGAGAAACCCGGATATAAGAGACTTCTCCGGTCTCGACAACTCTCTTATATCCGGGTTACACAGTATTATGAATTAAAATTAAAAATTTATTGAATTTTCTTTCTTAAGACCATTAAGTGTCCATAATATATTTTATACAAAAAAGCAAATAAAAGTTTTTCTAATTAAATAATATTTTACTTTTATTGCATTTTTTATTTTACGATTCAGAACAGAGGTCCTGTTTGAGAAAAAAATGGTATTTAAATTCTCAAAGGACTTACCCTTAGAACTAATATAAACATTAAGCGTTATAAATTTCTCAAAATTTCATAAAATTAAATAAGTGTGGGTAACATTTGTAAAGAAAATATTTTTAGCAAGATTTTCTAAAAAAAAAAGTTCTTAAATAATTTAATTCATTTGTGAATAAGTTCTGAAAGTTTTATTAAAATCCGACAATTCGCAAGAATTTCTAAATGTGTTTTTCAACGCAAAAAAAAAACGCTAAAATTTCCCCATTCTACTTTATAGTTACTCGCTGATGCAAGAAAAACCAAATTTTTAACCATATATATATATATATATATATATATATATATATATATATATATATATACATATGTATATATATAAAATGAACATTTTTTCTATGAGTTTTCTATCACATTTTTTTATATATAAGAACAAATGTTACGTAGCCTGCGTCAAACTTTAACATTGCTATTTCTCTTTCAAATGTATCGAGATCGTTAATATGCCAGCTTCCAATCTCATATAGGAAATGAAAAGACTGGCCAAGTCCCTGACACTAGCCACCAGTCACAATGACTTTTCTTGAAAAGTGACCAAATGTACAAAAGTAATATGAGGTGTCTCTGTGCTGATCCAAAGTTCAACTGGTCCTAGATGGTGCTGTAAGTTGTGATAACGAGAGACATGCCCTCCACCCATGTCAATGCCAACGACTGAATTGAAATCAAGTGCCTGATCGCGAGCATACTCTCCCCTACACTGCCCAGGAGAAGTGGCTGAAAATGTTCACGACCATCTATGCCTAACATGTGACCGTCTAGCTCTCCTTTTTTTTGAAACACCTGGTCTACTACGTCTGGGTTGTTGTCGAGAGGGAAATCAACCATTGGCCCGACAGTAACATGCACTCCTTGACTGTCGCCATTTCGAGCATGATAGCCAGTATAACATGAACTGTGTGGTTTCTGCACGTAGCTACTTGCGAGGCTGCATCCAGGTCATTCTTAAGTATGAGAGCCTTTTCAGGTTTTAGAAATTTTTAAAATGTTTACACATTTTGGGGAAAATATAGAGATCAGGCCGAAAATGGAGTACTTTTGCCATTTTGGGGCAGGGGTTTTCCAGACCTCACTTTCCAATCTTGATAGAGTTCAAAAGCGTCTCAGAGTCCTTGTTGGATTAAAATTATTTTCCACCCTCCAAACTCTCTCACACAGGCGGGACATGGCAAGTCTATCAATACTATGTTACTACTACCATGAAAAGTGCTCGGATGAACTACATTTCTTTGTTCCGCCATGTCTAGCCTTCATGGCAAGCACCCACCAAGCCATTTACCTAGTAGCAAATTACCATCACTCCCTCCTTTAATTGTGACTTCTTTATCTCCACTTTCAGTCATTTATGTGTCATGCGTGATGCACGCTTAGGCGATCATGTATCTTTCGATTCATGACTGACGAGGCAGATTTTTTTGAGGTTGCCATTTCTTTTCTGGTAGACCAGTTGCCATCCAAGGCTATAGAACAAGATCATTCCTGCTATTTACTCATATCTGGGCGGAGAAAAAAAAAGGATTCATACCTTTCTCAAGGGTATTAGCACGTAAGCAATGGATTCGAGTGGAATTCGAAATCGGCTCTCCGATTCCCCAATCGGCTCTCCAATTCCCCGAGCCGCTATCCATTACTCCACCGTAGTACTGTTGCCATTTTGGGCCGGGAGCTTTCCAGACCTCACTTTCAAGTCTTGATAAAGTTCAAAAGCGTCTCCGAGTCTTTGTTGGAGAAGAATTATTTTCCATCCTCCAACCTTTTTCTCTCACACAGGTAGGATGTAGCAAATCTATCACTGCTCTGTCGCCACTACCAATGAAAGTGCTCGGACGAACTACATTTCTTGGTTCCACCATGCATATCTAGCCTTCACGGCAAGCACCCGCTGTTTCGCTTACATAGTAGGCAACCACCACCCACATTCCTTCCATATTTAGGAACTTCGGCGTAGTGTAATGGTTAGCAAGCTTGTCTCGCTAGATCAGTTACGACAAAAGTGAGGTGCCTCTCACTAGGTGCCCCATAGTTTCGGCCTTGCGCCACATCTAAGCTACGCTTAGAAAATAACTATTCCCTCCATATTCCATCGGCAAAAAAAGTTCTGATGAAACAGTTTCTTCCCATGAACCACTTCTCTGTGGAACAGACTCCCAAGAGGATGTTTCCCTGATCACTACAATCTTAACCTGTTCAAGTCTAGAGTCAACTGTTATCTTCCCTTCCTATCCATATAAACTACACCTTATCGTAACCATCCGGGCCTTGTACAGAGTGGACCCGACTGTAAAAAAAAGTTCGGTTTAATATATTTAATTTTCAGTATTATTCTGTTATTTATATAATATGACCTAGTACAGCCCCGTCCTTGGTAAGACGATAAACTACATCCAACAGCAAGGCCTCTGGTCTTTGAAGAGCATGGAACCACCTCTTAATTGCTAGTATTCCCAGGTTCACCCTGACCCAGGGTGGTAGCACTTGTTAGGGTCCCAGCTATGGGCAAATAGTTAACCCCCAAACTGGAGTCAAAACACTATGAAAGTGTAAAAATAGGTTTTAATAACAGCAATAAGTTTTGTAAAAAAATATTACCAGGAATAAATTTTTGAAAAAAATTTATTAACAACAATACATTTTTGAAAAAATTAACAGCAATTCATTTTTGAAGAAAGAAATATTACCAGCAATAAAAATCTTGTCAGCATTAAGTAACCCATTGAGTTTGATATGCTATAAAACAAAGCAAACCAAAGCAAACCAAACCAAACCTAGTACAACCTGGTGTATATTACGTGGAAAGGAAGCAAGTCGGGTTCAAATTATTGCCTAGTTTGTTGCATTCATTATCGCACAAATACTCATGGTAAAGTCATGAATCAATTTCTTCTCTACTCCCTTTAGCAGAGCAGATTCGTCTCTGTTTCATTTAGTGGAAACCAGTCTAATAGAAGCTCTAATCTCCAGTCAAAGTCGTGGAGAAAACAACATTAAACCACCATACTTTTTCTTCCAGGATGTCATGACAGTTCACAGATATTAAAGAAAGGAAGCTGTGGAGAGTCATGATCGTCTACGTCCTGATGGGACATGATATTAAAAAAAAGTACCTCTACGAGCTAGTTGCTCATAGGATTAATTGATTTTGTTTTCGAAGTTGTAAGATAATTTATGTTAGTGTATGCTGTATGATTTATGCTTTAGGGGTTTCTAAATACGAACAAACAAATTTATATATTAAGATTCTCTATACCTTTTAGCTTGTGTATACAAAACGCGTTTTATCTTAGGCATATTTGTACACAGCGTCTCTTATATATATATGCAGTAGATATACTATTTCTTACGCGTATACATTACATACATAAGTTTAACAAGAATACCCGAAAAACACCCCAAAAGAAACGGTATTGCCAAAAGTATGTTTTCTCTCTTGATCCTCCCCATTATATTATAATTAAATAATTTTAATAAAAAATCAAAATATATATATATATTTTAAATTATATATTTATATTAAGGTAAGTAATAAATATTACATTGCCGTTGGTTCAGATATTCTTTATAATTTTGTAAATATAAAACTCTTCTTACAAATAAACAATTTAATTAAAAAAGTGTTTAATATTTTTGTTGTCTTGAGAAAAGAAAAGGCATGAATTCAGTTTCATAGTTTGGGTGTTATTAAAATTATATCTATCTATCTATCTATCTATCTATCTATCTATCTATCTATATATATATATATATATATTTATATTTATATTTAATTTATTATATATATATATATTAACTGATTTAAAATATGATTTCTTCGCTACACAAGAATTACCATGTTTCAAAAACCGAAGCTAAAATCTTCAAATTTAATTATATAATTAAAGTAAAAGCATTAGTTCTGTTTCATCTTCAAGCTAATTTTGAAATAACTTATTTTTTAATTTTTTAATTTTTAAGAAAGAGAGGTAAAGAAATAAGAGGTGGAATTAGGGTTTTAAGGGAAAAAAAGGACTAGAGATTTGGAAAAAGAATTAATATATGTGGGCATATAGCGGCTAATTTGGAAAAACAGATTTTTTATATTTTTCCGTTAACGTTTGATAGTAATATAAGCAATTTAATTTATCAACAAATTAAACTTGGAAATAAATATAATTTGAATACAATATCAATAAACAAAAAATATTACTATTATTAATATTTTTAATATTATGAATAACAGTTAAGGAGTAATATTTCCTAATTAAAGTCTAAGTCTTCAAATCTAATTTGAAACTATTTCGAAATGAAACAAGATTTGAAGGTAATAATAAATTATTATCTTTACACTTAATCTGTATATACACATACATATACATATATGCATATATACATGCCACATACATATATGCATACATGCACACCACATACATATCTACATAAATATACATACATATACCCATACACATATACATATGCATACGCAACCACATACATATGTATCGATACACATATATATACTTACCTAACCTTACAGACATACACACACATATATATATATACACACATACATATCTACACATATACATATATATATATATAGACATAGACATGTACACACATACACACGCATACATATACACACATATACATATATTCACATACATGTACACACACACACACACACACACACACACACATATATATATATATATATATATATACGAAACCACATATTCACGTACACATGCGTACGCGCGCACGTGCCTGCATATCAGCATCCTCACATCTAAATATAAGCAAATAAATACTTCCGTATATAAACATCTACATATACATATACCATTATATGTGTATGCTTGTAATTGCTATATGGACACCTATAAATATTAACCGTATTATAAGGATATACATCAATACACATATGCTCATATACAAATGTATATATATTATAATATAAATGATAAAATTTGTATAGAGCGACATCGGGTATTATTTAAAATATAGATAATTTAGACTTTCAGAATTTCCATGGACAGTTTTTTTATGTAGTTAGTTATTTTGAGGTGATTTCTATGTCTGCATTTAAAGATCATCTCAATTTGTTGGTTGAGTAATTCTTCAGGATCATTATGTTTGATTATCAAGATTTTCTCTTTAATGCAGAGGTCACATATGTTTATAAAGTTTTTAGGTGTTCGAGCTCTAGAGATAATTCTCTATTTCCCCTGTGGGGTGAAGCCATTTTCCACCAGATCCTAATAGTATTTCAATAGCGCTGTTAGGTGTCTCTGGTATTCATTAGTGAAGGAATGGCGATGGTGGTAGAAGCGCTGTTTCCAATTCCCAGCAGATATTCCAATATAGATCTTTTTTTTTTGTTTAACATTCTCTTTGGTGGAGATTGTGGATTAGTGCACCACGTTTTCTGTCATGCACACTCCTCCCACTGGACATTCAATTTTTACTCTGCAGTTACAGGTAGAATTCTCTTTTTGTAACTGGTTAGCATTAAATTCTCTTTGCAACTGGTTAGTATTAAAAAGATTTTCGACATTGTTTATACATGAGTAACTAATTTTTAGATTCATCTTATTAAATTTTTTTCAGTAGCTTGTCTTTTATCTATTAACTTTAAGAAGTATTTCTCTATATTGATGTTTGATAATTTGCAGAATAGAACCATATAACCTTCCTATTTCTATTTTTGGACTTATTAGACGTGTTATTAGTTGGTTTATCTATATAATATCTATAGCGTCTGTTTGAAGTTACTCTTTAAGAGGGCTTGATTTTATTTAGATTTGTTTTGATTAAAAACTGTTGCGCTAGAAGACAGTTTCTTTATTCTGGTATTGACTGTGTTTGGAATTTGATTTATAATTACTTTGGGTGGTTCGAGTAGACCTTTATGTATATGGGAGTTTGGTTTTCTTTTTGGAAGGGTTTGTAGAGGTTATTGCAAAGATTAGATCTAACGTCTAGGAAATTAACGATTTTTGAGTTGGATGATATGTCGATTTTAAATCCCAAAAATTTGAAGGATTTAATTATTTTTTTCTGTAGTTTGGATGTTAGAGGACTATTAGTATTAGGTATAATAATGGGTCCATCATCTCTGTACAGCCCTACGTTTTGGGGGCTAAGAATCTACTTAGAATGTCTAAAATGTATATATATACTAAATTTTTTCGCTGAATCATATGCTCCCATGGAAACATCGAAATTTTCACTGTTTTCTTTAATCCAAGTAGAGTCATTAAGCATTAGTATAGACTGTCTGGAAGCCATTATAATTTTTATTTCGTCGTCAGTAATTTTAGTATAATTTCTAGCAAATTTTAAGCTATTTTCTAATAGGTTTTTAGAAATGGAAGGGTAGAAGTCGATAATATCTAACTGAATAAATGAAACTTTAGTCTTAGATTTGATATTCTGGAACCAATTAATGGTATCCGATGAATCTTTTCAAAGATTTAAAAAGTATTTTTTTTTTCTAATATAGATGTGTTTATTTTTTTAAGGATATTTTTTGAAATTGGGCCTAACTCTGATTTGGAGGGATTTATCAGTCTGGATTGCTGATTATTTTGAAAGTTTGGTTTATGGTCTTTAAAATGTAGGTAGGCGTTTTTGGTGAATTGTACCCATACTTTCAACAATATTATATTTATAGGCGAATTTAGCAGTTTCTTTGTGTATAGAGGATAATTATTTACAGTTTCTTTCTGAGCTAGAATTAGAAGGTGGTATTCAGATGGATCAATTTTGTAGATGTTTTTGAATTTATCAGCTCTGATCCATAATTTTTTTTGAGTTTTGGATATCTCTAATGTGTTTTTGAGTTGGGATTGGAATTGGTTGGATTTCTTTCTAAAAGATATCTTTTTAATTAAATTAATTAAGTCGAGTTAAAAGGGTTCTAATAATTCATTATTGGGTAGAGTGTTCTGGGATTTCAAGTTAAATGTGTTATTTTGGTTTTAGGTTTGTTTTCAGGATTAAAATGGAAGTAGATTTTCCATGTCATTCTTTTAATGAGATCAATGATATATATATATATATATATATATATATATATATATATATATATATATATATATATATATATATAAGTAGAAACGAGTCTTGTTCAACCAACTCTGTTTCTTTTTTCATTTTCTTTTTTTAGGGATTTTTAGAATTTTTGAATAATTATTTTTCTAATTTGGGTGACGATTTTTTTTCGTTCCCATTCAAATTATTCGGAAGTGACGTCATGTATAAAACGGTTACTCAAAACTAGACCCGATCGATCAAAATATATAGCAAATATTTATGCGTATTATTATTTTAAACGAATATTTGATATTTTAAATACAATATAGGATACCGTCTCCCTTGGTAAAAAATACTTTATTTAATATTCTTTTGTATAAATATAACTTCTAGAATTTTGAGTCTTTCTTTGCAAAGAGTGAAGTATTTGATATTATATACCAGTACTTGTCTTATGATCTATCTATCTATCTATCTATCTATCTATCTATCTATGTTTATAATTATTGTTCATATCCATCGATCTATCCAAAACGATCTCTGTCTTTTACACACACACACACGCGCGTATTTATTAAGACATGCACAAACCGGTAGGGAAAATTGATACTGACTATGCTATGTGATTCAAATCTGACAAAGACAACTACATCAATGGAAGGTCACTAGAAATACTCGTGAAATTTTCACTGTTTTCTTATTTGAACTTTCTGAGGAATCTTAATTCTTAAGTCAATGATTGTTTAAACTCATGGCGTTTTCAAGAAAGATGGCGACATGGGCTTAGAGAACAGATTAAAATAAAATAAAAGATTAAGCGACGACAATGCAACTGGACAGTAAACATTGCAAGGATTACAGACGAAGCAAAAGGTTGTATATAAAACACACACACACACACACACACACACACACACACACACACACACACACACACACACATATATATATATATATATATATATATATATATATATAACTGTTGCCTTTCCCAACTCCTTGCATGACGTCGTTGATGCTGTTTACCTTATGTGTTACCAGCAAAGTCCTCTGTATTCACATAGGCCTTTTTTCTGCAGCGTTAGGGGTATTTACACCTTTCTATTATTCTTTCTTCTTGCAATGAGTACTACCCACTTGCATTGTCATGGCTTCATCTCTTCTCTGTTAATCTGTTCCCTAGCCCCATGTCTTCCTGTTTCTATGTTTTAATATTTTCCATAGTACAGCTCTTTCTATTTTTTTTGTCTATTTCTCAGTTTGCTTACAAGCGTTTTTATTAGTTTCCAACCTGTACGTCATTGCTGACTTTTTAATATACTATACACTTTATATTTTAACAACCTCGATGAGCATGCAGACTTTGTTTATTCATAAATGTCTTATTTATTTTCTTAAACTGAATTTGTTAATTTATGGATGCCGTAAGGAAAAACTATAAAAACATCGTGTTTTATGATTAAACATTTAACTATCTCGATGGATTTAAGTGTTTGAAAAAAAAATATATATATATATATATATATATATATATATATATATATATATATATTAGACACACACATACATATGTGCGTGTGTGTGAATCCTTTGTGTATGTACACATTATGAATGTATGTGCCTGAAACAGTTGAAATAATGCATATGGTATAATAAGGCGTTTTTTTTTTTTCTATCTTTTTGTTTGCTGGGAGCGGGGTGTTAATTCAAGTTTCAGGTTACCAGAAATAGGTAAAGTTTTAGAAATTTTCCTAATAAACAAAATAATTTTAACATATATAGGCCGGTAATAACACGGAGCCACGCACACATAAAACGTCTTACATTATAAGATACTTTTAATTTTCCTGGCTTTCAGAAAATTATTAATGTACAGAATGTTTCACATATTATATATATATATATACGTTACACCTATCTCCATTAGAAACATACTAGTAGAAAACACAAATATATTAACTACATCTACCTGCAAAAAAAAAAAAGACTAAAAATAATGGAAGCTTTAATAATAAAACAGAAAAAGCCAACTCTTAACAATATTAACTACGAACAAGGCCACAATGTGCTAACCGTATTCGGAAATTAAAAACATCCCTACCACACACTAAGACATACACAGAACGCACACACTCAAGTAAGCTGAAAAATCGAATCATCCTTGATAATGGCTAAAGGTATAGCCGAAAGCGCTCGGAAATATAAAACATTTGGACAGTTCTTACACACCCTTTGTCCAGAAAAGAAAGCTCTTGTCAGAACGCAAGAAAAATTAAATAAAAAACTTAACCGTAGTACCTTGTCTGTCTTTTTTAATGAAACATGCATAAAAGAAGGATTGCTGCCTAAATATACAACTATATATATATATATATATATATATACAGTGTAACCCGGATATAAGAGACCCGGATATAAGAGAAACCCGGATATAAGAGAGATTTTCTCTGGTCCCAAAGTGTTCTCATACTTACCTAAACAAAATAGACCAAAACCGGATATAAGAGAAACCCGGATATAAGAGACTTCTTCTCCGGTCCCGACAACTCTCTTATATCCGGGTTACACTGTATATGTACGTATGTGTGTGTGTGTGTGTGTGTCAATTTCTGTCTGTTTGAATCAAGTTGCCGCCTAAAGCCGTAAAAGCCAATATTGCTGAAACTTTGCATAGCTATTAAACTAACATCCAGTTTGTTACCAGGCTAATTGTTTTGTTTTTTTTTATAAATATCTATAATGGGACCGCTAGGGACCCTAGATCGAACCTCGCCGCCGCATCTACGTGAAACGCTGTTTATATGTGTATAAGCAACAGAGATATTTCGTCTCGCAAATATTTTAGAAATTAAGATACACGTGTTGCGAAATGATAACTCTTATAAAGTTTAAAATTACAGACTGATATTGATTTTTGGTCGTTTTTAAAAGTTTAGTGAACAAAATTTAAACGAATTGCAGATTATTTTCTAAATAAAATCTTCATTTAACACATTAATTTAACATAATATTTCTTTGAATACGATCTCTGTGGTGTGTCTAAATTGCCAAAAAAAAAAAAAAAAATAATAATTCGTTTCAAATTTCGGCATGTGCATCATTAAATTCGCCAGGTTCAAATTTATTAACTACAAAGAAATTGGCTCGATCCATTCTGCCATGTAAACGTAAAATAACATTTAAATCGAGCTTATTTGCGAATAGAAACTTTACCTAAGGTCATATTTCAACCTACCCTTAAAAGGCATATCGTGGTTGTGGTTGTTGTTGTCTGTGGAATAACAACCTGTTTGAAGGACACGGTCGTGCTATATCCCATCTGTGTAAAAATAAAAAAAAATATCTAGCTGTGGAAATAGACATCCTTCTTAAAAAAAATCCAAACATCCTTAACCGGCATGAGCCACATACCCTTCCCCGTTAAGTTTTACTTTTAAGTACAGCGGTTTAATTAGATTATCAATTCAAATCGTGACGAAAAACGAAATTGAAATAAAATATTTAATCTCTATATATAATCTATCTTTCTTTACTGAATTTTACTTTATCGAATTTTCCGTTATCGAATTTTCCGTTACCGAATCATCCGCTATTAATTTTCCGTTACCAAATCTTCCTTTGCTGAATTTTCCTTTACTGAATTTTCCGTTACCGAATTTTCTGTTACCGAATCATCCGCTACTAATTTTCCGTTACCAAATCTTCCGCTATCAAATTTCTGTTACCGAATTTTCCTTTACTGAATTTTCCGTTACCGAATTTTCCGTTACCGAATTAGCTTTAATTCATTCCCAAGTAGTAACCCATCTATGTACTGACCAGGCTTGACGTTGTTTAACTTTAGTGATCGTACGGAAACCGGTGTTTCAACGCAATATGGCCGTAAGCCATATCATGTGAGGGAGAAAGTTCCCTGCAGCCTCTTTTTAAAACTAGTGATTGAAGATGGTATTTTGTGGATTTTTAAAAATTTATTATGGCGTTATTATATCGATTCTTGTATACAATAACTGAGTAGACATTCTTGTTTTATCTTAACAAACGTTTATTTTTGCCGCCATTGCGCAATATTTACGTAAATGTTTTGATATAAATGTTACAGACTTTAAAAGCGCTGTATATACTTGCTACGGGGCAATAAGAAGAGTATGTAGCCCTTGATTGCCGATGATAAAATCCTGTTCTAAAATGTGCAAACGTTTCTTTTCTTGGCTTTTACATAAACTCCATCATCAAAAGGAAAAAAAAATGCTTATCAAACAATGTATGTATAGATTGATAGATAAAATATTTCGTTAAGAGGATGCGCTTGTGAAGTCATAAGCATACGAAAATGTATATACCGATGCAAATAAAATGTGTCTCCAGTTTGTCTTTCTACTTCTCTTTAATTTCTCTCTCTCTCTTTTATAATCTCTTTACTTTTCCATTTTTTTATTGTTCGGTCATCGAGTGCTTGTATTTGAACGCAGTCAACTTCCTGTCAGCAATGGCAAAGTAAAACAACAGTTGTGATCTTCATGCTTGTTGAAATGACGTGAGTAAATATTAAGCAGTTACTCTGAGTGAGCCTTTAGGATGAGGCACGCCTAGTGGCTGACATAACACTCATCTCTATTCTCGATCTGATAATAGATATTTCTTCTTTTTTTTTGTCCATCTTCACTCTTTCTGCCTTGTCATTTTCTTTCTTTCTTTCTTTCTTTCTTTCTTTCTTTTCTTTTTTCTTTTTCTATTGTCAATTCCTTTTCATTCCTTTATGCTTCTTTCTTTCTTTCTTTCTGCATCTTCATTTCCTTTTCTTTCCTTGATTGTTTGCTTCATTCCTTCTTTCTTTCTTTCTTTTTTCTACACAGTCAGTTCTTTTACGCGATTCTTTCTTTCTTTCTTTCTTTCTTTCTTTTGATTTATTCATTAATTGAAATTCTTTCTCTTTCTTTCTTTCTTTCTTTCTTTCTTTCTTTCAACTTATTCATTGCTTGTAATTCTTTCTTACTTCCTTCCTTCCTTTCTTTCTTTCTTTCTTTCTTTCTTTCTTTCTTTCTTTCTTTATTTCTCCATCTTCCTTTCCTTTTCTTTCCTTGTTTGTTTGCTTCATTCTTTCTTTCTCTCTTTCTTTTTCTTTCTTTCTTTCTTTCTTCTACACAGTCAGTTCTTTTACGCGGTTCTTTCTTTCTTTCTTTCTTTCTTTCTTTCTTTCTTTCTTTCTTTCAATCTTTTGGTTTATTCATTGATTAAAATTCTTTCTCTTTCTTTCTTTCTTTCTTTCTTTCAACTTATTCATTGCTTGTAATTCTTTCTTTCTTTCTTTCTTCCTTCCTTTCTTTCTTTAGTTCTTTCTTTCTTTCTTTCTTTCTCCATCTTCCTTTCCTTTTCTTTCCTTGTTTGTTTGCTTCATTCCTTCTTTCTTTCTTTTTTTCTTTCTTTTTTCTACACAGTCTGTTCTTTTACGCGGTTCTTTCTTTCTTTCTTTCTTTCTTTCTTTATTTCACCATCTTCATTTCCATTTCTTTCCTTGTTTGCTTGCTTCATTCCTTCTCTTTCTTTCTTTCTTGCTTCTTTTTTTCCACACTGTCAGTTCTTTTTGTCAGTTTCTTTCTGCATTGTCATTTTCCTTTTCTTTCTCCCTTTGTTTGGTTCTTTCTTTCTATCTTTCTACATTTTTCGTTTTCCTTCCTTTCTTCCTTCCTTCCTTTTTTCATTCTTTCTCACTAAATTGTGCTTTATTTTACACTGTTCTTTCTATTTTACTTAACCTCTTTCTTTCTTTTTTAATTCACTACTTTCTATTTTTCTTTCTTTCTACATTATCATTTCCTTTTCTTTTCTTCTTTATTTGTTTGCTCTTTCTTTTTTTTCTACACAGTTCTTTTACGCGGTTCTTTCTTTCTTTCATTCTTTCTTTCTTTCTTTCTTTCTGTTTATTTATAGTCTTGTATGTTTATTATCTATTTTGTCTCCCTTGTCGCCGGCAGTGATCAAGGGGAATTGCTGTCGCGTCATTTTGGTCCTCTAAGTGAAAACGACGGCCTCGGTAATAATTGATCATCAGAAAAGAACGCCTCATTAAGAGATGTAATTAACAATCCGGTCAGAAAGATAACCAGGCCACATAAGAAATGGCGATATTCTATTTATTAGATAAAGGGGGTAGATAAGAGAGTGGGAAGAGAAAAATGCAGGGAAGGAGGAAAAGTATGACAAACTAAGAGAAAAATGGGGGAAGAAGAGAAATAGTAATATCGATATACGAACTGTTCAATACTTATCAGCTTTTGTATTCGATATACGTACATTTGAAATAAAAATATCTTCTTTCATGCGCCATGTTCCTTCAAGACTTGAGCTATCATAGCTTTCAATTACTGCCTATTCTTCGAAACTTGAATCAATTTTTGGGCCCCTTACCACCCCAGCCAGCTCTTGTTTTGCCTTCTATTTACAATCTCGTTAATCTTCGCCGTATTCTTCTGTCCCCCTTGCCTTCAATATGTCCTGTGAGGGTCAGATTCTCCGAACTCTCTTTGCTCATTTTCTGTCTCAGAAACATCAACTCTCTGATCAGTTATGTGCCATGCGTGATACACGCTTAGGCGATCTTTCGATACATGACTGACGAGGCAGATTTTTCCCGCAGTAGTCTGCCATTTCTTTCCGCGGTAGACCAGTTGCCATCAAAGGCTATAGAACTCGGTCTGTCCTGCTATTTACCCATAGCTGGGGGGAGAAGAAGAGGATACATACATTCCCCAAGAGTATTAGCTCGTAAGTGAATGTATTGGATTCGACTGGAATTTGGATTCGACTGGAATTTGAACTCGGCTCTCCGATTCCTCAATCCGAGCCGTGTGATCTAGAAGTGGATAAGTGAGAATTTGCGTTATCTTACATCAACATATCGCTACCTACAATAGTTCTCCTGATTGAATATCAGCTCTACTTCGACTGGGACGTCTTCAAAAGGGAGACCAACCAACGATACCAAGGACTCGTTGGGGGCCTCCGTTGTGGACCTGATGGCCAATATAAATAAGTATCACCTGGTCTAAGCAGATAGTCACTTCCGAGGCTACACGGAGTTCCTTCTCGAGAAAGAGAGAACTGAATCTGTTTTTGAAAGCATAAATCCTTTTTTTCTTTATATTCACGTGGAAAACGGAGGAATCGACCTCCCATCCCCTTACCTATAACTTAATTAGTATGAGTTATCTCCCCCCCCAAAAAAAAAATATGTTACAATCTAAAAATATTTTCTGCCTTTAAATAAACCGTAAAAAAAAAAAAAATCTATCAATCAAGTTGTCCGTTTTGTGACTAGCGCGCTCGGGAATATTTCCAGGAATCTTCCTGCTTCGCAGAACACCTTGGGTATACCTGGCATCATTAGGAGTGCACAGGTCGGAGCATTTTCTGGAACGTACTAAGGAAAGTGTTCTGTCGGTAAGCTTCGCGTATGAGATGAGATATGATCATCAACAACCCGCCGAAACTTTTAAGTGTCGGGTGGATATCAAAACAAATAATAATAATAATAATAATAATAATAAAGACTTTTCTCTCGCCAAACTTGGATTGAACAAATGCACAATTGATGCAAAGCAGAACGCAAAGCTTTATACGCAATCCTATTATTC
Source organism: Acanthosepion pharaonis (assembly GCA_903632075.3). Taxonomy (NCBI): domain Eukaryota; kingdom Metazoa; phylum Mollusca; class Cephalopoda; order Sepiida; family Sepiidae; genus Acanthosepion; species Acanthosepion pharaonis. The sequence continues at coordinate 24,942 of CAHIKZ030005632.1, read as the reverse complement.
TAACCAATGTTTAAACAAACCTCGTGCCCCGAATCACACACGCACAAACACGAGTAAACTAGTGTAGTAAATTGATTCCTTGCGTGTTTGTCCCCTTTCCGACAGAGTCTGTTTGGTGCAGAATGTTCCAAAGGATGCTGGTGCTTCAAGGAGACAAGCTAAACACAAAGCACTGGTCGTTGTTAGCATTTAAATGTCAGCATCCATATTGTGCATTTATGAAGGGCTATGCTGTTACAGCAGCAGCCGCGAACAGAATTAGATCCATTGCCGTATATTTTCTTACTTTGTCTTCTAAATTAATATTGCATATCGGTTTCAAAATAAGCGTTGTCGACGCCAGACTAGATTCGAACGTCAATCGAAGCAGAGTATATAAAAGTATATCATGCTCACCCTGGCGCAAGAGAACGTTGTATATATTTTTAATAATTTTCTGCGTCATTAGTTTTCTCTGCTGAGTTCATTTACGCTTCAAGCATAGACTCATATTTTAAAAAAGTCGAAACTATTTCCCCACGACCAAAGTTATATATTTTTATCCTTCGTGCTAGTTTGTAAAATCTATTTCCCATGTCTTCTCAGCAATATCAGTAAAAGAAAATATTGTTTCCTTCTTGATATGATTTACAATAGAAAATTAAAAGGCTTTGAAATGGACTACATTGATTGATTATTTTTACGGCTTATCAACCTTTTGTAGGTTATTTAAAGCCTGAAAATATTTTAAGGTCGTAAGAAATTTTTGAAGTTAATATAGATTGACTGATACAAGGCCTACTAATTAATCTATTGCTTAGAAGAGAATTTGCTCGTAAGGGAAATATAGCGAACTGGACTGGAATTGTAACTGAGTTCTCCGAGTTGCAATTTCGAGCTGTTAACCATTACACCACCACACATCCACGCTTTCAGTACCTGGTATTCCAAAGTGGTCACCCATCCAGACTCGACGTTGCTTAACTTCGGCGGTCGTACGAGAACCGGTGTTTCAACGTGATATAACCGTAAGCCGCGAAGATTTACAACACTGAGGCCTGCTATCATGTACTTGAAGAGACGGAAAACATTAATATTCAAAGTAGACAATTTATTAGTCTTTTTTCTCATAGGGAAGGGTATTAATTTTTATGCTCCAAAAATCAGTATTATCTAAATCAGTACTTCTCAACGTTTTTCAGTCTCTGGACCACTTTTTTCTTCAAAAAAATTAAAATGGACCACTCCTACTTTTACTTTTAGGCTGTTCAATTTTCACACTAAAATACTCAATGACAAGACAAAGTAGTCTATTTAAACTTTAAAATTTATTTTAGTAAACAAATACTATATATAATATAATTTTTTTAGATGAATAAAAAGTTTATATTTAATATAGAATATATAACATTATATATATATATATATATATATATATATATATGATAAAAAAATAAATATAGTACTGCATAATACCTACGTAATTTCGAATGACATGTGTGTAATTAAACAAAATATATTCTTAATTCTTCCAAGTATTAATAATTTAGATATATTTTTGTGAAATAGCTACAAGGTTTTTATAGCTACGAATCGTCTGTGGACCACGAGAAATGCTATGTGGACCACCGGTGGTCCACCTGGACCACGTCGAGAAACATTGATCTAAACGATATGATTACGTCCAGGAGTAGTTAATTTTGACGTAAATTTATAAGCATAGAGCTCCTAGTGAGGATCGAACTCATTATTCAGTAGTAATGATCTTTAAGATGAGCTTGCTATTAAATCTCTAACATCTCATTATGGAGTTTCATTTAGAATTTTTTCTTTCTTTTTCTTTCTTGTTTCTTTCTTTCTTTCTTTCTTTCTTTCTTTCTTTCTACCACATTTTGCTTCCTTCTTTATTCTTCTTTACTTTTTTCTACTGATCATTTCGTCCTCTTCCTTCTCTTACTTTTCGTATTTTTATAAAAAAAAGAAAAAAGAAAAGAAAAACAAAACAAAAAAAAACAAAAAGAAAAAAGCAAAAACAAAACACTTTTTATCCTGTCTCGTTTATTCTCCATTTTTTGCATGAGATTAACATCTGTCTATATTTCTGAGATGGGGTATTGTAACTATTTACACTATTTACATTGTTCAGCCTGTTGTCCACATCTTTGTTGTCATATTCACGACGTTTCGTCAGTTGTACGCTCCGGCCTTCTTCAGGTGATTGGAATTTCGAACCGAACTCTTTATTTCGTGCACGGGGGAAGATTGTTCTAGTTCCACGTGCAATGCCTCTTACGGATATCTCACTTTCAGTTATCTCCCTTTAACTCAACTCTCTAAATTTTTGATCTCTTCTTCTCTGGCCAGGTATTGAACACAGAACTCTTTCAGTCAAATCACTGGATTACTTCAACCAACACTTTTATCCACTGGGCTATGTGTCCTTTATACCTGAAGAAGATTGACGAGTAGAACATCCGAAACGTTGTGAATGTATAAAAAAAGGGTGAGGACAAAAGTCCGAACAATGTAAATAATGTAAAGAGGTTTACATCATCTTCATAATCGTTTTTCATATTTTTTCTTTCCGTATTTTATTTATTTCTCCATTTCTATTTTTTTGCTTTTCGGTTTCTTTTTCAGGCTCCTACTTTTACTTTCTTTCTTTCTCTATATTTTAAACAGTTTTTACTTTCCTTATTCTCTCTAGTCTTACAGCAATACTATCTTTCTTTATTTCTTAATATTTTTTTTTTCAGATATTAATTTTTCTTTCTTTCTTTTTTTTTTCGTCGTCGATCTCAATGCTTTCTTTTCTTTGTCGTCTCTCTCTTGTCGACAGCAGAGTTCGCAGAGAATATCTTTTCTTTCTTCCTTACTGTATTGTCTTCCACCTACTAGTTATTCTTTGTTTCTTTCCCTTGTTAACAACGATGTTGGAGGAGAATTTTCTTTCTTTCTTTTTCTTCTTATAACTGTTTCTTTTTTTTCTTTTTTCTTTCGTCAACAGTCGTGTTCATAGAGGATATCTTTTTCCTTTCTTTGAATATCTTTTCTTTCTTTTTATCATATCCTTTTTTTTTCTTTCTTTTTTTATCTTCAGACTCTTTCTATTTCTTTTCTTTTTGTTTCTTTCTCTTGTCAACAACACTGTTCACAGAATATTCTGTCTTTCTATGAATGTATTTTCTATTACTTTTATCATTTTTTTCTTTGTTTCATTGCCTCTTTCTTTCTTTCCATTTCGTCTTCCACCTCTTTTTTTTCTTTTCTTTCTTTGTTTGTTTCTTTTGTCGACGACAGTGTTTATGAAAAGAACATTCTTTCTTTCTTTCTTTCTTTCTTTCTTTCTTTCTTTCTTTCTTTCTCCTTTTCTTCGTCCGATATTTTTTCTTTTACATTTTACTCTTTTTTTTTATTCTTCAGTTTGACACTCAACTCAGTCATTATATCCCGGGCAGAACATGATCACGCCATCATGAATTACATTCATCATCCGATGTACTGTATGAAAAACTTAGTCTGGATATTGCAATACTTCAAATATATGATATATAATTAGCCTCGTCTAATATATATAATATAATGTATAATATAATATATAATATATAATGTATAATATAATATATAATATATATAATATATAATTAGCCTCGTCTAGTCTGATTAAAGGCCAGGTAAAGGAGAGAGCGCCCAAATCAACTGAATTAGCTAGCATTAGCTCACGAAAAGGGCTTCTTAACTATGGCTATGCAGTAATCTCCCAACATTCAGTATGAGTAAATTTCCTATGGTAAAATACTTATTTCGGCGTTTCTATTTATGTACGTGACAAAATGAATTACAAATAAGACTTTTTGGTGTTAATATAATTTATTTTTTTGAGAAAATCACGAAATAGAGGTCAAAGACGAGAGAAGAAGGAAAAAAAAAACTAAAAGAAAGAACAGCTTTTGTGAATATCTGGAATCAATCAAGACATCTTTTGAATCGTTTAAATGCTGCCAATTTCCAAAAAAGCACTGCAAAGATTGAAAAATACTCAAAGTTAAATTTGATAGTCTTGTACCATTAGAAATGGGCCGAGAGGGATTTGATAAAAAAAAAAAAAAGGTGTAGCATAATCCCCCGTGGGACCGTTGTGAAGAACCACGGGTCAACAACTCGCCAATATTAAAAGTGCATCACTCTATCTAAATTCTGTCAGAATTTTTTTTTTGTAAGCTAGTCAATGTTTTTACCATAAAACTGGTAATAGCTGACCGAATTTGCTATAATTTTTCAGGATATATTTTACTATAATTTTTCTGGATATATTTTGTACACCACGTGTATTTCACTTCATAATATCTGTTGTTATTACAAATAGTTATATAATGATTTATTTGGTGTTGTAAGATGTTATTAATGCAACTCGAGAGTAAATAGATATATTATTATTATTATAGTTAATGAGATTTAATTTTTTCATTTCATATGCGTAAAGATTATCGGGGTTCGTAAGAAAGATGTGATGTATTAAAAAAAGAAACAAGATATTGCAAAATTACCTATGAGTGAAGAGAACAAAACATTTGTTAGTTGAGGAAAAAGAATCTTTCAACGCAGTACATCATTTAACAACAAAAATATAGCACCTCTCAAAATACATATGGATCCACAAAAGCACAAACCAAAATGCATAAAAAAATAACATGATAATTAACAAAAAACAACATCAAACACCCCTCGAAATAATGCATCCGTTGCCTAGAGCAGGGGTTTTCAAACTGGGGTCCGCGGACCACAGGGGGTCCGCAAGGACAAGATAGGGAGTCCGTGGACAGCAAAGACTTTTTTATGGGTGACATGCAACTTATAAGAAATTCAAATATCATATTTAGTCATGACAAAATCGAAGCCTTTAAGAAAACACTGAATATATGGACTGCAAAAGTTAGTAAGAAAACTTTCGATATGTTGCCTAAACTGGATGAATTTCTCAGCAACAATGGTTCAGTTAATGTTGATTTGATAATTGGAGATGTTAAATGACATTTAATATCACTTGCTGACCATTTTGACAAATATTTCTCGAAAGATGTTCCTGATAATATTGAAAATTTTGACTGGATCAAAAATCCGTTTAATGTTGAAATAGCTAATAGCATGCTCACAGGAAATGAACTGGAAGAACTGGTGGAAATTTCAGGCGACAGAACTTTAAAAATCAGTTTTATACAGCAACAACTTTCGAAATTCTGGCTCACTGTAGCCTCCGAGTAGCCATTGTTATCTCAAAAGGCAGTTAAGATTTTGTTACCATTTGCAACAACATATTTATGCGAAGCAGGATTTTCGGCACTAACCAATCTGAAAAACAAATACAAATCCAGACTTATTCTAGAAAGTGACTTACGTGTATGTTTATAAGTAATATCGCCAAGAATTGACAATTTGTGCAAAACCAAGCAAGCACATCCTTCTCACTAAGTGTGTATTAAAAAATCCTGTGTGTGTAATTGACAATAAAACTATTTGTTAAATACTATTACTGTTTTCATTTACATGTAAAATTAAGATTTTAATATAACACAATTTAATTTTGTTACATTTGAACACTTATGTCTAAAGTAAGCTTTAAATCAGCTTTTATTGCATTAATGCAAAATTATATGTAATATTCAGCAAATATTTATGTATAAATTGTATAAGCGTTTATAAGGGGGTCCCTAAGGTAAAGCCTGAAATATAAAGGGGTCCGCAAGTCAAAAAGTTTGAAAACCGCTAGCCTAGAGAAACGAATAACAAACGGTTTTCCAGAATATAAAGTCTTAAACAAAAAACCGAAGTTAATTTCCCCAAAATTCGCGAATACAAACACAAAAAATTCCTACGACGCTACCTACGACTACATCTTCTTCTATGTGCCGTGTCCATTCAGGACGTGGTCGATCATATCTTTCCACAACTTCCTATCATTTGTAGCGCTTATTAAGTTTTGTCTTTTCATCATTTCTTCCAATCTCTGATCTGCCATGCATTTACATTAGGTAAATTACTCACTGTTTTCCTCTGCTCCTCTTGCGTTTAACATCACCTGTGAGTGTCAGATTCTCCTAGCCCTCTTTCCTTATTATATGTCCTAGAAATTTGAACTGTCTCTTTCTGATTCGCGTCTTTTTTTGTTTCTTTAAAATTTCTTCGTTGCTCTTTTTCTTCGTCCATGATATTCTCAGCGTTCTCCTGTAGAACCAGATTTCTGTTGCCTCAAGTCTCTTCTTCATCTGTAAGGAGATTGTCCAACATTGACTGCCATAGAGAAGGACTGATATTACATAACAATACAGTACTCTTTTCTTTGTTTAAAACGACATTTTCTTCTTTCTTAATATTTTGCTTAACTTTTGGAATTCATCTTTCGTTATACCAATGCATCTTCAGATATCGATGTCACATTCTCTGCTCATTGTTAGAACACTTCCCAGATATTCAAATTTTCGTATTTACTTGATTTCAACATCCCCAATTTGTAGTTCGCATCTTGGACTGTCCTCTTTTGCTAACAACAATACATTCTCTCACATCAGTTTATTGTCAATCCACTCTTCTGGCTTCCTTTCTGTAGCAGTTACTGCAATTTTCTTTCTGTGTCTGCTATCAACACTGTGTCCTTTGCATATCTTATGTTGTCAAGATTTTGACCACCAACAATAAATCCTGCTCTGAATTTCAGTTCTCACAAGATCGTCTCACTGTGAAGGTTGAATAAATCCGGTGAGAAGATGCATCCTTGTCTTACGCTCCTTGCTCTTTTTTTTTGTATTTACTGAATACATTTTCATGCAAGTGGTTTGTTTCTTGTATAAGTTCTGAATTATTCTATTGTCAAATAGCCCTCGTTTACTTAGCAGTTCAAACAATTCTTAGTGCGAAACATTATTAAAATCTTTTGCATAATGTATGAAAAATCGATAGACATTGTTCTGCATTTCTAATATCATTCTGAGTATAACTGTTAAGGGGTCCACCCCTTTTTTATACAAGTAGACTCGCCCAGTGTTTACTTGTACTGCTGCCGGTGAATACCCGGGAGTAAGAGAGTGAGAGTCTGAGGTAACCGCTTTGTAGGAGTCACAGTTGCGAGCACGTAGACTCAGAAGGAAGTCATACTTCGATACTGAATTTCCCAGACTATATATATATTATTATTGCTACTAACCGCATTTCTGGATCTACTAACCGTATTACCAATTGTATTATTATGTCAATACATTTATTTGCTATATTTCATTCCTGCGTTTGTCATTCATTTGAGACTGGATTTCATCCCGGAATCCACAACAATAACTATTGGAATCTATTTTCCAGTCTCTTTAACGAAACTGCACTGTTCTTGTCTAATTCTATCAACCAGGTATGAACTCCAAACATAAAAATAATAAATATTATTTCAAATAGCAAACTTTAAAACCGAAGAAAGTATGCTAAAATAGATAGACTCTATGTCAGGACTACTAATAATCTACAATACTGACCCTAAACAATCGAAACAAAAACCAACCAAAAATGGGAAAAACCCGGATTCTTTATTCTCCGCTCACATTTTATATATCGGCTCCATTAACCGATATATAAAATTTACAGAAAAACTAGTGACACATGATCTGATGATAGCTTAATTCTTCAAACGAAAGCATTGATTTTTTTATTGATTCAATTATTTTTATTGATACAATTATTTTTATAATTGATACAATTATTTTTATTGATTAAATTACTTTATTATTTTTATACTTAATTTATTCAATTATTTTATTGGTTCAATTATTGATTCAAGTATTCAATGATTTAAGCTTCATTGATTTAATATTAAGGCTTGAGACAACAGTTACCTTGCAGAATAGAGTTTTATAGCCTCATTCTTCATATCTGAAAACAATCTATTCTGCATACGGAGCAATCTTTCCCCATAAATACAGCACATATTGAATAATATAGTAACACGTCCATTTATCTCGAAAGATAAAGGTCAACTTGTTTCGTTGAAGTCCATTTCTTTTTGGCATTGAGATAGTGTGACCTCTCAATGACATAGGCATAGACATAGACTATATAGAGTACCCAGAAAATATGTCCCCTTCTCAGCTGTTCAGACAAGATCCAAAGAACCAGTCTGGCTGCAGTAATTGCTGGAAGGTTGTCAGTGTTGACAGCCATCGGCCTTCAGGGTTCCTCTCCGGGTTTTCTGACTGGATTTACTTCAATAGTCTTTTCCGTACACTATTTACATCTTTGTCGCCATATTTATTACAACGTTTCGGCCGTTGTACACTCCATTGTAACGTCGCTCATTGGTAGACTGTTCTAGTTCCACGTGCCATGGTTAATGGGTGTCAGTTATCAGTTATCTCCTATTAATTCCCCTCTCCAAGTTCTCCACTGCCTTAAACGGGTATTGAACTCAGAGAAACTGAAATTGAAGTCACACTCTTTGGGTCCTGTCACTGGATCTAACTAACGCCTTTATCCACTGTGTCATGTGTCCTTGAGGATATCTGTGTATGAATTTCTGGATATTATAAACCTAATGTCATCATCAACCATTTTTACCAGTGCTCATATTGCTTTTTTTGCTATTATCATTGAATATTTTTACCAGAGCTTATATTGCAATTTTTGTTGTTATCGCTTTTCTCTGGCACTCCTTATTACTGGTTCCCATATTGTATTCATTTCTATGCTTGGTCGGCTATGGAGATTTTTGTGGCCTAGCATATGTGCTGATTCCTTAAGTTTACGCATTTTCCAATGGTGTTCTTTGTCTATGATCTCAACCTGATACCACAGAAGGCAGTGATCTCCCTTTTCTCACCATATGTGGTCAGCCACGACTCAATTTTTCATTTCCCCTCGTGTTACAGCTTTCTAGTGTTCTTGAAGCCTTACCTTAAGGGGGCGGCCTGTCTCCTTTGATATTTCTCTCCGCAGCTGCACGGGATTGCGTACACACAGTCTTTAGTCATGTTCTCCTCTATGGGGGGTCTTACTCGGGAGAGATATTTGAATGTCGTCCAACTTTTGAAGGTTGTCCTGATCTTATATGGACCGCAGATCCTTTGAATTTTCTCTGATAACTCCTTCACATAAGGCAGGCACACTGTTTTCTGAGTGTTGTTCTCTTCTTGTACCCGCCTATCCCAGTTTTTTTTAGGCTGCTGCCATGTACCCAGGGTAGTTGTTACATTGTAGGGTAGCCTTTAACGTGTTTGAATATGACCGCATCGAATATTTAAAATCAGGGTTTTCCTTCATCTTAATATTTATGAATGGGTGATAATGGAAAGTAAAAAGACTGTTACTGTACAGGCGGACAGAAATGCATGCATACCAAGTGCCCATTCGTACCCAGCCTACTGAGTCAGTCTGCTCTCTAATATTGTTTAATAATTACATGATATTTTATAATGTTGTGCTGAAACTACGCCACGTGGTTTACGATGTCTGACAAATTTGAACAGGGTACCAGGATCACGTTTTTCATGAATCCCAGCAAACCTTCTACTGAGACCTCTACCGAGAACCTTGAAATAAATTGTCAGGCGGAGATTCTTTAGGTTGAACGCACATTTTCAAGGCCGGTCGAGAGTCGGTTCAAACTGCGCATTCCGAATGACCAACCCTCACCAAAACGCCAGAAAATGTTCAGTAGCCTTTTCCCTTAATTTCCACCCGGCTATTTGAATCAATGCCATAATAATAGTTTAATAAATATATCGGTTTTCAAAAGATAACATTATATTTAACTGAATTCAGTTTGATGTTGATGCCGACCCCTGTGCACTCGTCAGCAAGCTAATATCACAATAAATTCCCTTAAATAACTGGGTGTATCTTGAAGAAATGTCCGGTTGGTATGCGCATGCTTGCTAGTCTGTCATTGATTGAGCGTTTAATCTATCAGTGACCTGCGACTAATGACGCCATTAAAATTTGATTACGCCTCTTAATCTGTTTTCCGCCATTTTCGACGGGAGATAAAATTGGCGGGAGAGGACAAAGGCTGACATAATTCACCAGGAAAGAAAATGCTAGTAAGAGATAACAAAGAGATTAGAAAACAGAATTTAAACAATTTTATCCTAAAATAAATGAGAGGATTTAAAGCAAAATGAATAATACAAAAATACACAAATCGATTTTTTTAATGTCATTTTACTTCAAGACGTAGAAAATCAAAGCTCTCCACAGCTTTTTCTTCAATATACACCCAATATAAGGCTCAAGAGCCAGTGAGGTACGTGATATGAAGAAGGGGAAGTAGGAAGTGAGGATTACTGGGGTATGGCTGATAAATAACTACTGAGCCTAGATTTGAAGAGATAGGTTTGTAATTTTCTGGGAATAGGAGTAGATAGGTTAGCCTATCGTCCGGTTCTATCATCTCCCTGGTCTTTTGAACATGAGTAGAGGTTTATCCATTGTTTCCTGTTTAAGATTGGATTTCCGGTTCCTTCAACTCTGTATTTCTGACTTCTCCACCTGAAATCTGAAAATTTATTCAGTAATTATTACTATTTTTCCCTTCCCTATAGGAGTAGATAGATTTGCCTATCGTCCTGTTCACACGCCTCCCCGGTCTTTTGAACAGGACTAGAGGTTTATCCCTTGTTTTCTGTTTAAGATTGGGTTTCCGGTTCCTTCTAAAGTCTACTTCAATTCTATATTTATAACTATATTTTCATTCACTAATTAAATCTTGACATGTTCAAGCTGCTATCTTTCCTGCATGGCTGTAAGAATTTCACTTCTTGGCCTTTCTTGCACTAATACAACTTCAAACAGTAACTCTCCCTTGAGTGGCCCTTGTGTCTTGTATTGGGTGAACATTAGTAAAAGAAAATATAAATCATCCACCTAGGAGTTTGTTCCATAGAGTGGTTCTTAGGAAGAAACATTCAGAGTGGATCCCGTTAAATAATGTCTAAGGAATGGTAGTGATACAATCTTGTGGACATAGCAAGACAGGATTTGACTGTAAAGGTTTCTTTTGGTGGCCCTTGCCATGTTAATAACGATAAACTTAGCTATGTTGAGGATATGAAGAAAGGTGCTGCAGGGAGGAAAGTTTTATCCGTACAAGGTCGCATAAACTTTTTCTTTTTTAACTCTCTCGAGGCTGGTAAGTGAGGATTAGGGAGCTCCTGCCAAGGTATAGCAGTAATACTTTGTTTTGGATCTGATATGACTCCTATAGACAAAACTTATCAGAAGAAATCAAATACATCAGCTATAATATTGTGAATTCAATGGTCACAAGTCCTTTATTTAGTTTGACCTCTACCAATCTATTCTGCAACAAATAAATATTTAGAAAGTAGCGATCTAGTATTGTGGAGAAAATAAATTTTTTAACGTTTTAATAAAATAATATCCAGATTCATACAATAAAATCTTTTCACGATTACCGTTTCTTTCGTCAAGAATTAAGTGCATTTCGTCTTATTTCGTCAAAAATTAAGTGTACTTGATAGTTCTTTTAAGGAAGTTTTTAAGCCATTCCATTGGCGTAAATTTCCTTAACTGGGCACCTAAAAACACATATGTTTGTAGATATCGCTTTTAAGACAAGCAAAGACTGACGTGAGATCGATTCAAACAGCTGTCCTGAAACGCCTTATTTTTAGTATTCAACGGCTTATTCTATTCTATTACTAAACATTTTTCGTTGGTTCGACATATGTTTAAACAAGTCCTAGTTCCATAAACACCCCTGCCGCTGTGACATTCATAAACGCCGCCATAATCTTCCTAGAATCAAGGAGATGGTTACAAACAATATCCGCTTATTCAACTGAAGAAGAAACCATACAAATACACTTTTGGAGTTAAGAATACCAACGTCTTACTTGCATTCTTCTGAGTTCCAGACATTTATTCTTTCTTTTTCGTTTTTACTCTCTCACACTCTTTCTCTCTGTTACACATACACAAGTTTTCCTCGTTTTTTTTTTCTTTTTGGTGTTTTTCTTTTTCACTTTTCTAGGTCTTTCTTTCATTTTTTTTTTTACTGACAGAACGTCAATAAACAACGCGCAACTTTAATTTTTTTTTCCTTTCCAATTTGTTTCTCGTTCTTTCTTTTTTCCCCGTTCATTCTTTCTTTTTTCGTACATTTTTTACCTTGTCATGTCATAGTTTTTCTTATTTTGGTGTCTTTCTATATTGTGATTTCTTTCTTCTTTTTTATTTTTTGCTTTATTTATTTAGTTATTTCTGTCAGTTTTTTAAATGTTTTTTCTCTTTTCTCATCTTTCCCATTTCCTGTTGGCCTTCTTTCTTTTTGGCTATTTTACCGTTCTTTCTTTCTTTCTCTCTTTCTTTCTTTCTTTCTTTCTTTGTTTCTTTTAATTTTGCTTACTTTCTCAATTTATTTCTATGTCTTCTTTACAGATTTCCTTTTCTTAGATGTCTAAAGATCCATGTTATGTCTTTCACATTGAACATCTCATCTAAACGTAATTTATGATTACATTTATCGGCCTTTTGACACTGACAAGAGAAAAATGAACTATTTATGTCCAGTCCCAGGGGGTTAATCTAACCAAACAATACTTAATACTCTATAGGATTTTAGGGTCATTACCTGATATGTGAGGGGTCCATATAAGAAGAAGTGCTGAGGGGCTGGACTATTTTGGGACACTGGTTCTATGTACGCATAGGACCCCCACTTTAGGCTTGCCCCTGTGTCATATTCTGTTCGAGTAGGGGTGGTGCAGATAAATAACTTTTCTTTGCGTATCTGAAATATTAAAACTGTAACGGGAATGAAACAACACTGCCTCGAGAGACACTCAAGGTGGATAGTCACAGTTAAGATCGTTATGATGAATGAGTTGCGTGATATGAAGAAAATGTGATAGGAAATGAATAATGAATATAAGGTAGAAAGAGAATGATTGAGAGGTTAAGATTGAAGTCTTCAGGGAAGCACCCATGCGGGAGTTTGATTACTAATCCTCCTTGTGTGGAAAATTCCTCTTTCATTTGAAACATGGATGAAATGAAAATGATTCCGTAGAAGTGGCATGATCTGTTCTAACTATAGGCTCTGAACAGGTGGAACTAAAAAACTGAACACTATTTGTTTTAAGGTTACAGAAATTTAGGGAAATGACTTAATGAAGTAATTATAATATTATGTATTTATATGCATGTTTTTGCATAAATTCTGAAAACATTTGAACCGCATGTTACTAACAAATGTCTTGTTTTTAAAGAAATCTAGATAAAATGCATTTATATATAAATGAAGTTGACAATCTTTTTACATAGAGGGAAAAATTAGACGGTAGAGCATTCTCTTGAAATGTAAATAAAGAAATGACTTCTATTCTTCACTCTCTTTTAGAGTGTGCCAAAAAATATGAATTTGTTTTTAAAACTTGGTAAATTAATATTTCTCAAATCAACTGCCAGCTATTTTTGCTGGGGATGATGTAAAATAACATCGAAATATTAGGAAAATCAGTATTTTCCGATTCAATTTCCAACTGCGCTTGCCTGAGGATGATTTAAGTTAACTTCGGAATATTAACAAAAATAATACTTGTCAACTCAAGTTCCAGCTATACTTATCTGAAGATGACGTCAACTAACAACGAAATATTATCAAAATAAATATTAGTTAACTCAACTTCCAGATTGCTATTTTGAAGATGATGTGAATTAACTTCGAAATATACAAAAAATCAGGTCGCCACTTTTTGTCTCCATTCAGATATTACTTACATAAAATAAGTTCAGTCAGTTAAATGCCATACGTGATACAAGATTGTGTGATCATGTCTCTTTCGATTCATAACTGACTAGGAATAAGATTATTCCGCAGTAGGTTGCCATTACTTTCTGCGATAGACTGGTTGCGATGGAAATATATAGAACTCAATCTGTCCTGCTATTCAAACTGTTATGGGACCTTACCCATAATAGCATAATGGGCCAACACCGTGGTACAAGGACCTTGGTCCATAACAAGTAGCGACGAAGATTCGAACTCACACGTGAAGACACGTAAACCAAATAAGGAAGAGACCGTTACAGGAGGCTAACGGTCTACCTCAAGAAGAGGTATTGGACACGATTTTCGTCACATTCGATTTAACAAGACCACAAATAATGCCAGAACCATGAAAATCGTCTAGAAAAAGAAAATTTACTGAACCTTTGGGAATAGATCCAAAGAAAAAAGATATTAAAACCCCCTGCTACGCAAAATTTTCGGAAGAGGGGGTGGTGGTTATCGGACCTTACCCATAAAAACATAATGGACCATCACTGTGGTACAATGACTTTGGACCATAACACAAACCATAGCTGGGGAAGAAGTGGATAGATGGATTCATGCCTTTCCCAAGTGTATGTGCGTGGAAACGAATGCATCGAACCGGAATGTAAAAGTAAGTTACTTATCGGGATTACTTTTACCGAACAAATTCAAAATGGAAGAAGAGAAAACCAAATAATATTGCTTAATCTAATTCCAAGTTCATTCTCGAGATATTTACACAATGTTCAGTCCATGAAATTTTTGTCTATTAACTATCAGTGCCTCCGAGACTCTGCCAGTAGGAAATTTAACTTTGCATGTCGAATGCAATTTAGGGAAGCATTAGAGTTGAATGCTTATCGCTTTTTTATCCCTCGTTCAGAGAAATGAGGTTTCATTTGATTGGATAAGCAAGGATCTATTTCAACAGATGCACTTAGAAACTCCTCTGAGATAAGCGATGTCGGCAGGCGGCAGACCTCGACCGGCGACTGGTACATAAAGACATGCAACTCATTGGTTGCAATAGTTAAGAAAAATGCCTAGAAGCCGAAGATAAGATATGAGAGAGAAAAATATTTTCTTATTAGGATCTTGAATATATATTCACACATAAAAGTGTGTGTGTATATATATATATATATATATATATATATATATATATATGTTGATACGTTATTTTTATAGAAACAATTTATTTAATTTATTAATTACTACCGTCCTGTATTTTTGAGAAATTTCGTAGAAAATATGCGATCTCCGACTGCCTGTATTCCTATACAGAAACCGTCATTTGATCTGACGTGCTATACTATTTAGCTACAGAGAAGCGTCTTGTTAGCAAAGTCCAAATTACTGTTTATGAACACAGTATTCGGCGATTCTTCGATCGATCATATCTGCTCACAAACCGTATCTTAACGTAAACAATGACAACATATGATGAAATGGATTAAATCCGACAATTATTTCATATTTTAATCCATTTCATTATATGTTGTCATTGTTTACATTAAAATAAGTTTCGTGAGCAGATATGATCGATCGAGAAAAATATTCGAAGAAGGATTGAGTTCGACAATTATTTAATATGATAATCCACGTCATTACATATGCTGTCATATATATATATATATATATATATATATATATATATATATATATATATGTCATCCACGGGCAGACTGTTTCGCTGTATCACAGCTCTTCAGTGTGGTGAGACGTCCGGTTGCCTCTAGCTAGGATAGAAACCCGACTGAATTGGCGCCAATCGGAGATTCTACCACTAAGGCGTGGGCACACAGGATGGATGAGAGGAATTTTAGCGTATTTATTTTTAGATAAACGCACAGTGACAGGACTCAATTTACTTTTGCCGAAGATTAATCGATTTTAAAACTGTTCCATATATATATATATATATATATATGTTTGTGTGTGTGTGTGTGTGTGTGTGTGAAAATATGTAGAAAATAGGAAAGAACTGGTTAGGTAAATAATCCAATTTTCTTAGTATTTTTGTTATTATTTTTAAAAAATAGTGCTCGATACAAAAGTAGAGCATAAATATAATTATTTATTAAAAATATGATTCCAACTCGCGACATAAGAGGTCTCATGTTTCAAAACAAGAGCCGAAAACTTCAATATAATTATTTGAATTAAATTGAATTAAAGTAAGCTCTGTTCCATTTTCAAGCGAAATTTATTGGGGAATAACTTATTTCTGAAATTTACGTGTTTTAATAGTATATTCATAATTGAAATCAAAATTTCCATGGTAACAGCCAGGGTGAATTGTTTAAAATAGGTAGGGGTGTGTTGGGTGTTAATAATAAGTATCAGTATAGAGTTACTTTCATAGATGTCAAGTCAAGGTAAGGTGGGGGGGTGTCTAAATTTGAAACGGAAGATGTTTTCGCCTAGTCTGGTTTACGTGTCTATGGAGATTTATTTATTTTTTTATTTTATTTCTCTATGAAAGGGATTTGTGCATATAAAAACTGCCGTATCATTTGTTTTTAGACGACTTCATAAAGGGTCATCTTTTTTTGTAGGGTATTTAAACTATATATTTGGGCTACGGATTATAAAAGTTATTATATTGTATGCTTGTTTTTAGCTAATTATTCAGTGCATAAATTTGATGATGTTGGCAAAAAACCGTTATCTCATGTCTATTGTTTAATAGATTTTTATTATTTAGAAACTTAATAATGTGCATTTTCTCATGGAGGCACAAAGGGCATGGGTCATCCCAAGCTTTACATGTTCTAGTCCTATTTATAATTTTCCATTTTACTTTAAGTGTCCTATTTATTTCCTTCAGATGCCAAAAATATTTAGATAGGAAGTCTGATTTCTTTTATTTATATTGTTGAAAGAGCACTTATGCTGCCTCCATCTATCTTTAAAATTATTCTCCGTGGACCCAATGTATATCATATTAGTATTAGGACTCTCAGTGGATGATATAGTACATTGGTATACCACAGATTTGATGCAGCATTTATTTTCTAATGGGCAGTTTTCTGGGTTTCTACAATCACATAATTTTTCACTGTTATTGTCTGATTTAAGTGTAGGGTTATTATTAATACTATTCAGGCATGGGGGTTTGTTCAAGATTTTATTATTGTGTTTTTTATTATACCTTCTAGATTTTCAGTGCAGTTGTAACTCAATTTTACCTCTACCTATTTTAAACAATTCGCCGTGGCTGTTACCATGGGAATTTTGATTTCAATTATGAATATACTATTAAAACACGTAAATTTTAGAAATAAGTTATTTCCAAGAAAATAATGACACTATGATGATGGTAACGTTTCACATTACTTCAAATAAAAGGTTAGGAAGGAAAACCACCCTTGACAATGGAAAGAGTGATAACAGCTACTGGACTCGAAAAAACCAAAACCTACTTTCCTGATAAAATAGTTTTAAGAGAAAGATTTTATAAGCTTCAACCAAGAGCAGTACTGGCTGCATGGTCAGTGAATGCCAAATGTTTCCTTATAGGGAAATGGCTAATACTACAATTACTATATTCTAATAATTCTGCTTAATTTGTGTTAGAAGCCCTTTTTGAGCACTAAGTGTCAAAATAAGTTAAATTGAATAATTCTTTTTTTTTTCCAAATAAATACAGAATTACTTCCTCTTGTCTTAATATAAAAATAATTTTATTATCACCAACAAAGCTACACTAAAAGTTATAATTTTGGTTTATTTATTGTGTAACTTCACAGGTATAACTGTTTTGTTTTTTTTTCCCTAAGATTTAATTATTTCATACTGAGGGGAAAACTTTGTTTTTATCGGTCATATTAAGTGCCGTATGTGATACACGCTTGGGTGATCATTCTTCCAACTGCGTGGACTGGCGTGACATTAAACAAACAACTGTATCAAATAGAAGAAGCCAAATTATTTGATAACAATAGCAACAACTGAAATGGACAGCACATGTTACTCGAAGAGAAAATAATGATACAATCAAGATAGTGACGTTCCACACTATTTCAGACAAAAGATTAGGGAAAAAAAGTCCTCATCAATACGGGAAAGATCGATAACAGCTACTGGAATCCTATTTTCCTGAAAAATTTTTAATAAGAAGAAGACTATGAATTTTAACCGACTATAGTATTTTTCTTCATACCAAATATTTCCTCATAGGGAGAGGCTATTATTAGCATTAACATTACCGTTGCTGAGAATAATTACCACTGCTAAAAAAGAAGAAAAAATACTCAATAAATATTTCTTTGGTGAAGAAAAGACACCAAAGAATAAAACGAGAAATATTTTTACAGAATTGGTTTTATATCTACGCAAAGAGATGAAATAACTATTGTGTATATATAATTGTGTAAACAAAGATATTTGTAGTGTGAATTTACTTTTGGGAAAATGCATGTGAACCAGTTTGAATTGTTTATATCACTTAAAAAGCAAGATACACTAATATCTGCCTGCTAAGGTTTTTTTTTTTTTTAAGCATTTCACCCCTAGCAAGGCGGGAAGCCACTAGTACGCAAGGGGTTACAGAGGATTTGGAGCGAGAGCAGATAGAAGTTATAGAGGAAAGGATGAGGAGAAGGATAGCGGATAGATCAAGGCAACTTGAGATGTCGATTGACATTACATTTGAATAGTCGGAGATTATAGCTCTCAGGGAAACAGGAGTAGGGAAGGGAGTTCCACAGGCGAGAGGTGCGAAACATGAACCTAGTCGAAGAAAAATTCTTTGTCTCATGAAAAAATGTTATTTGAAAGTTTGTATCGTTGTGTGGCTCAAGTGTGATAGCAATATTTTATTTCTCGTTTCTTGTTGTTTATCTTATTAAATGAGTTGTCTTTTGAGAAAAAAAACAAACAAACAAACATGCAGATTTAGCGGAGAAAATCTTAAAGAAAATCTAAAACCTGGAGGATTTTTGCGAAGGCAGAAATGTTAAGGTTGACTGGTTCAGGGCTGAATTAGTTTTCAGCCTTTATGGTCTGATAAGCTCTGAAATATATCCCAGAATAGTCCTATTATGAAATGTATTTTTTTTTCAACTTATTTAATTAAAATTTATCTCCGAATTACAATTTTAATGTTTTGTCGTATAATGCTATTGCGATGTAAGGAATTTATAAATGTGTGTGTAATTTATCTCGTGTAATTTTATTTTTTGTCGAAATCACTCAATTCGCCAAGAACAGAAACGTGACAATACGATTTACGGCATCGAAATAAAATTTTTTGATTATCTCTTAAGATGGGCTGTAGTTTCGACACACAAAATCTGGCATACTTCTATTCATAACATTTAATTGTATCTTTATTGTAATTTAAATGTGTATCACAAAACTTTATTTAACTTACAAACCTGGGTTGTTGGCCTTTGCAGATGTGAAAATGGAATAATCGGTCCTCACGGTGTCTGCTATCTGATCTGACTGTCGTGTGGGTTTTGACCTTTCCAGAGAGCATCATCAAGATACAAAAAACAAACAAAAAACCCCAAAACGTTTAAACATTGAACTCCAGCTTGGTGTAACAAGCTAAAATAAAAGCATGTTTTAGTGCATAAATCAATATAAATTTTATTCTTTGCAAACATTTTTTTTTTTTACTAATATACATCAAATACAAAACTCAAGAATCGCTCCAGGTGGAGTGTTCCTGAATTAGATGTGCCGCATGGACGGAATTTTAACCTCTTCAAGCCAAAGATCAATCTATCCTACTTATCCTATTTAATTGTAGTTCCCTGGGAAGTTTCCACGCGGGAGTCTGTTCCACAAAGTAGTTTTGGAGAAGAAGTTTTCTGACTGAAAATGGAATACAAAAGGAATGAGGGTGACTCAACTCTGTGGCATACGCGTCACTTAAGTGTTCGTAACCTATATTTTGCTACATAGGGTTCGATTCTGATGGCCGCTTATAACTGTCTCCTTTTCCTTCATTGATTCCTTGTTACTTTTCAACATCCGAAGAGTTTGTGAGGTAACATCTTGTAGTAGAAGGAATACGATTAATATTTAAATAAAAAAGTTAATTTAATTCATTAATTTAAATCAGTGTTTCTCAACCTTTTTAAGCAACGCCACACCTAGGAGAAGATTTAAATATGACGGCATACATATTAAAATATATACTCTTTTTAAAGGGTATACATTTAAATGTTATGAAATAAAACCATAGATTTAAAAAAAATACGCACACAAATTTGAACTTATTTTATTTCAATGTTTCTATTTGACTAATTGTGCAGCTTATGTAGTGTTAAACCTGTGTCTAGTGTTTTTTTCGTAATTTCTTCAATGTTTGTTCGAATGTGCGATCAGCAGTCCATCTTTTCTTTTCAATAAATATTATAACAAAGTATCTAAAATAATATAACCGAAGAATAATGAAAGGAATTATTCGAAAAAAAAAATACTTATTCAAACACTGTGCCATTACTACTTCCACAAACACATATATAAGTTACAGAAATTATGATGATTAGAGATAATTAATTCATCAAGTCTAGAAGAAATCTCAAGAGAATGCAGACAGCACTGGACGGCCTATATTTGGGACTTATCACCAGCGCGCATCCACTACCGAAAATTGAAACGCGGACACTTACGTTATCAGGCAAACGTCATATCAAATGTTCCAGCGGGCCACAGTGACGAAGAGGTAACGAATCAGACTCGTTATAGCGCCGCTCGATCACTTATTCTGTGGTGGAACTCTTTCGAGTTTATCTTTTACCCATAGGACTGGGCCCCCACGAACCACGACTACGATCACCAAGCCGCTCCATCCAGTGCATTAGAAGCTGGGTCAAGCAAGGACTTACAAGTTATAGGAATAAGTAGGGTTTGAGATAATTATAATTAAGTAATTCATCGAGTCTAGAAGAAACCTCAACAGAATGCAGAAAACACTGGACAGCCATTTCGTCCTATATTTGGGACTCATATATATATATATATATATATATATATATATATATATATATATATATATATATATATATATATATATATATATATATATATATATATATATATATATATATATATATATATATATATATATATATATATATATATATATATATATATATATATATATATATGATAGAATATATATACGATAGAAATTAGGAGGATTTGAGATAATTATAATTAAGTAATTCATCGAGTCTAGAAGAAACCTCAACAGAATGCAGAAAGGACTGGACGGCCGTTTTGTCTTATATTTGGGACTCATAGATATATATAGATATAGAATATATATAGAATATATATATATATATATATATATATATATATAAATATATATATATATATATATATATATGATAGAATATATATATATATATATATATATATATATATATGGTAGAATATATATACGATCGAAATTAGGAGGATTTGAGATAATTATAATTAAGTAATTCATCGAGTCTAGAAGAAACCTCAATAGAATGCAGAAAGGACTGGACGGCCGTTTCGTCTTATATTTGGGACTCATATATATATATATATATATATATATGATAGAATATATATAATAGAATATATATATATATATATATATATATATATATATATATATATATATATATATATATATATATATATATATATATATATATATATATATATGGTAGAATATATATACGATCGAAATTAGGAGGATTTGAAATAATTATAATTAAGTAATTCATCGAGTCTAGAAGAAACCTCAATAGAATGCAGAAAGCACTGGACGGCTGTTTCGTCCTATATTTGGGACTCATCAGCAGCGCGCATCCACTACCGAGAATTGAAACCCGGACAGTTACGTTTTCAGACAATCGTCATACCAAACGTATATCGAGTCTAATTCGTTTCCTCTTCGTCACCGTGACCCGTTGGAACAGTTGCATTCTCCTAATTTCTGTAACTTGTATTGTGTATCCTTTCTTGACTCGGCTTCTAATGCTCTGGATGTTTGAAATAAAACGAAGCCTCTACTCAAATACGGCTATTCACTTAAAATAACGTTTGAAGAAATAGAAATATGTTCGATTAAAAAGTTAAATCCATTAGTTCTTTAAAGAAACCTTGAATCTGCGCCCAAAGAATTATGCTCAGTTGCTGATGGGGGTGCATCATATGTTATGGCTGTACAGGCCCACACAGGAATGACAGTCTCGATTGCAACGAATGCATGGAAGGATGTCCTCCCGCAATATAGCCTTGTTGTTGTCTTTCCGTCGAACATGATTCTTTTAAGCGCCAAGCCTTCGTTTCTCCTCTCCTCGATGCAGTCCACGGTGTAAATTGCGACCAGAGTTTGCGATCGTTGGCAACATCTTCCCACCTCTCGATGCCCCTCCATCGACCTCATGTTCCATATTGCAGACGTCCTTGAAGCGAAGATGAGGTCGTTCTCTGTGTTCTCTTGCCGGTTCCATGCGTTAATCAACAGTCACCAAGGTATGAACTTGTTTAATAAATAAAATCTTGTTCATATTCAAAGAAAAACTATCTAAAATTTGTTTTGCAAATGAGTGATCAAATTAAAGAGATTATGACTCATGCAAAAAAAAAAAAAAAGAAAAAGGAAAGATCCAAGGGAGATAATCGCGTTTTCTTGTTACCAATGTATCTATACTCACACCCGTTTTTTCTTTAGTAAGTGTAAAGATAAGAGTAATCAGTTCAATATATACCAGGCGAATAAAGATGGCTAAAGAATGCTAATTGTCTGCTATTTATCTTATATAAAAGGTTAATATTAACTCCGAAAGAATTCCTTCGCTGTTACCTTTGTAAGAGAAAGAGAAAGATACACACATTTCGTGTTTCCTTAAAGAAGAGTTCGCACCTCCAGATATAACTTAACTAGTTGAGTAAAGGCCAAGGTTCCATTTTTAAGATTCTTATGTCATCCTGACTTTGTAACAGGAAAAGCTGATTTGAAAATAAGAAAAAAAAAATATATTCATATCACGATCTGACAATAGATTTATTCATTACATAAATAAAAGTTCATGCGATTTATCCTCCGATGGGACTTTCGCAGAGACACTGTTCCGCTCATCAGGCAAGGTACTTTGATTTGATTGATTAAAAGATATATTTATTATTTATTTTAAATAAGTTACATTTTAAAAAGTTAACTACTGATGTGAATAGATTTATGTTACCCTGATAAACGGAACGGTGTTTCTGCGAAACTTCAAGATAAACTCATTTGAACTTTTATCTATCTATGAAATATGGTTACACACACACTCTCTCTCTCACTCTCTCTCTCTCACACACTCACTCCCTCTCTCATTCGATCTCTTTCTCACTCTCTCTCACTCACTCACTCATTCTCTCTCATTCCCTTTCTCTCACTCTCTCTCACTCTTTCTCTCCCTCTCTCACTCTCTCAATTACTCCATCTCATTCTCGCCCTCTATCACTCACTCTCTCTCACACCTTCTCTCACTATCTCTTTCTCTATCCCTCTCTATCTCTCAATTACTCCCTCTCACTCTCTCTATTACTCACTCCCTCTCTCTTAGGTCGTAGGCAAACACGGTTTTTTCACGGAATCCTTTTCTTTATCTGTGAATTACCATGACTTCTGTTGGAAGATATAGAGTGATTTCCCGTTGTTTTCCTCACGACTAGAAATTCAGATTTTCCTTCTCTGAGATGATTTGCCACCCAAAATTCTAGAGAAACTTTAGCTGGAAAGAGTAGAGCTACGCTTTCCCCAAAGACATACGTAAGTAAACGCAACTAACTAGGCCGGAATTGGAACTCATTTTTAATATCTTTTTAATAATGTTCACCAAAGGCGCATTTTATGAGGTTATATGAGAAAGATAACGGTTAGCCTTAGACATGAATAGTTTAAGATTGTAGTTGTCTGGAAACCATCATCTTGGGAGTCGGTTTCAGAAAATAGCGGTTCACAGGAGGAAGCAGTTCGGGTGTGACATACTTCTCACTAATGGAAAACGAAGTGTGTCTGGAAAAACAGATGTCAAAATAGCTACATTTGGAAAAAAGAGGAAAAAAAGAAAAAAGATAGAAAAACCAATAAGGAGTAACTGAAAAGTGAAAAAGATGACGAAAAAGACAAATAACCACAACATACGTGTAGACGAGTGAGTGGACGCACGCGCACGAACGTACATGCAGGCAAAATACACTATGAACTTGCATTAATGAAAAGTGTATATAAAAAAGAAAAATCGGAAAGTATAATCACTCAGTTGTTGATACACCCTAGTAGAACATAATGTATGCATTAAAATACTGGTAATCCATTGAATGATGTAATCCTCATTTATAAAACTATTGTCAGATGTTTCTAGTGTATATTTTTTTAAGTTAAGCAAGTACTTTCGAATCATCAAGCTGTAATTTTTTTCCTTTAAAGTTAAAACTTGAAGACGAAATAATTGTTTGTAGACCGAAAGACGTTTTTTTTAAGAGTGTGCTATTTATTGACGGTTGTACAATATCGGGACGTGCGAGTCGCAACGCTAAAGTTCAAAATTTCATCTTTTGTAGACCGAAAGATGAAATTTTGAACTTTAGCGTTGCGACTCGAAGTGATTTCGCTATTAATCTCATTAATATTGCTGATTGATTCTATGTATGATTATTTATATATTGTTTTTTTTTTTTCTTTAACGTCGTTCAATTATTTTTTTTGCTTAATTTATAATATTTATGTTGGTGCTTGGTTGTTGTTAAAAATAGTTTTTTGAAATTTTACTCCCACATTATTGTTCTTGGTCCCCCTTTTTAATAATTTTCCCCTCACCTTATTCTTGTGCAATTTGTTTTTGTATCTAGGGAGGGAAAAAAAAATATTTTTGAACAAAAAAGGGAAATTTTCCCAAAAACTTTTTCCCCAACCCAACACAAAATTATTTCTATTTCCCGAGATCCTTTTAAAGTAGAAAAGTTTGTTTAAAAAAATTAACCAACACTATTTTCCTCTTATCTTTAAAACCCACCCCCCCTTTTTTTTCCAAAAATATTTTTTGGAAAAAACATGAAAAATTCTTTTTAAAAAAAATATTGAGCTCCTTATCATTAATTTTTTTCCTTTTTTTAAAAATTTTATATAAAATTTTTTAGGGTTTTTTTATATTTTTTTATTTTAA